>JARSSU010007137.1:0-30854 GCA_029619165.1 Eurosta solidaginis | reverse complement strand
TAGTTTCAGTTATTTCGATAATCAGACTGTAGGTATTTTTAGAAGTTAGTTTAGAATTAGTAGTTTTAGTTGTAGATTATTTTCAGATTTTTTCAGAATTAGTATTTATATCCAGATATATTAGAATTTAGGTATTAGAGCACGAATAATTATTAGATAGATTTTAGAATTTTTTTTTCAGTAGTCCATTCTTTTAAGTTTTTAGATTTAGTCTTTAGAGATATTCAGATTTAGATTTAGATTTTTTTTTTTCGAAGTAGGATTTTGTAGTTTTAGTTAGATTAGTTTTTAGGTCTAGATTTTTTTAGATTTTTAGATTTTTAGATTATTTAGTTAGAAAGAATAGTATATTTTTAGCTTAGTATAGACTTAGATAGTTTTTTTTTTTAGAAGTATAGATAGATTTTTCACTTAGATAGGAGAGAATAATAGTTAGATAGAGTCGTTTATTGCTTCTTTAGATTTATAGATCATGTTTTAGAAAAGTTTATTAGAATTATTCCGTTAGATAGTTTTTTTTATTTTATAGACTCTTTAGCAGCTTCCTTAGTTCGTGTAGAATTAGAATATTAGTAGATAGATTTAGTTTTTTAGCGATTTTTAGAGCTAGAATAGATATTTGAGAATTTTAGTTTTAGAATAAGTGTTAAGCGTAGTTAAACTGACAATTCTGAGGTTGAAGTTGTATGAAAAAACGGGCCTTAGTATTTTTTTTTATGAAGGCGATGTAATGTCAAATTCCATTTGTAATAATGACTTCAAATGTCTGGGTTTTTGTGTGTCATGGATCCTGTGATTAATTTTATCAAAAAACAAATTGTCATGCTTTGAAGACAATACAAAGCACTAGTTCCAGTGTTATTCACATGGCAAAACTTCAAGTGTGTGGGGTGGAGACTCTTTATAAATTAATAGCTTCTGCAATCTTAACATAATTTTGTTTGGGATTTTTTTATTGATGTACTTTCTGAGAGAGAGGGGGGGGAGAGCGAAGTTTTTTTTTCGCCTCGCGAATAAACCTGGCATTGTCACCGACTAAATCTCCGCGACTTATTTACAACATGGACGCCCCAAATGTCGCACCACTATTGAACATCCCGTCGATGGCACTACGCTACCCGACTGTCACTACACCCCAAAATCTTGGGGTGAGCGTGGATCAGGATCACATTTGGTGCCGCACGCAACCGCAATTGTTCACGAGATTCAGAGCCGTAATAAAATCCTCAAATCCTTGCTGGCAGTACCTGGGGAAAAGATAAGAAACGCTCATAGACCACATACAAAGCAATTAGCAGCCGATTACGTGGCTACGCGTCACCATATGGTCGCCAAGCTAAAAACTACCCACTGGAAGGAAAAGAAACTACAGGCCTGCCAAATTACGCTCTCAGAATCGCCACGGGCTGTCTTGTCTTATGTGTCCCAAGAACACATCTGCATAAACTGAGGCGGAATACGCCCATCAGGGAGAGAACTGAGATGCTGCACCAACAGTTTCGGCTTTGAACTACCCAGAAGAAACCTGCATCCCAACAGACATCTGATTGAAGAACAGCACCGCGCCTAGGGCCTCACGACTGTCAGCTCCGTACGCATTTGAGGAAATACGGCACCTGAGAACACAGCCGTATGAAGCGAAAAAACACAAGCAGGTCCGTTGGTGAACTCGCTAGACAGGCGTCGGACTTCCCCGTTTATGTCGCGGAATGCCCGGTGAATCCCGTACTTGAAGAAAAATATCCAGAACACTCGCGGAAGAGGAACGCATACTCGACCAGGGAAAGCGAAAACGCGGTGTCACTCGTGCTGAACTTCGTTTCTGGATACTGTAACAGTTTAAACTCTACCTATCCAGAATCAACCCCAGACATACACAAATGTATGCCCGCTTGCAATATGTGTGTCCTCACATGACACCAACCATCTCTTTAATGTAATGTGGAACCTAACGCGCTCTAACACCCTTTACTATGGTCCACCCCTGTTGAAACGCAAACGTGTCCTTGGACTCCGTTGGTTGAGAGGATATTGATGACAATTTGTGATCCGGTCGCGGTATTAGGTGGGGCGAGCATTGCTACAACAAAACAACAATCGAAAAAACGTTATTTTGGCACACCTAAGTATCTACATATACATATGTTTGAAAGTTTATAGGGAGGGGTGAACAACATTTCTGATTGTCCTGTAGCTTGTAGTACAGGTTGTTTGTTTAAAATAAATCGTGGTATGAGTAGTGTAAACAGATTTGTATTGTAGGAATTACTGTAGAGTATTAGGTCTTGAATTGATTGTTTTGTTGCACTTTCGAGTTTTATGGTATCTTTAGCGCCATAATAAATATGCACAGGTATGTGTGCAAAGCTGTTAGCTCTTTTTGTATCGTATTTTAGCTTTGTCAACGGAGATCAATATACTATAAGTATAATAGATATGTATGTATGTATCCCACAAGCCGCTAGATGGGTATGTACAGCGGTAATTTTAACCTTGACCAGATTGTCTTTTTATTTTTGTTATTTGTTGCAATTTTTGTTTAACTGAAATATTTATTTTTCTATTTACATATATTATTAAAACACAACACTTTTTTGTAATATTTTTTTGTTTCCACAAACACAATTTGGATTTCATTTATTTAAAAACTTATGTATATTTAACAATGTGTGATTAACCCCGATGACATCAAATTTTTCAACGTAAATTTTAAAATCTCAAAACAAAATCAAATGCGCGAACGTAAAATCTACGTCTCAACAAAATGACAACTTGAATAAAAATTCCAACACGAATATTTTTTTCTGCTTGGTTAATTTGAACATTTTTGTTTTTACTTCTAATTAGTAATTCCATTTTACAGTGTCGTCCGGATGTTTATATGTACATATATATGTAGCTATATAGTGAAATTATATAAAATGTTTTCAAGTGTCAATCTCGCGAATTTATCAGGTGAACACTAAATTCTGCAAAAGTATTTTATTTATTTTTATGTAGGCATTTATGTTTGTTTGTATGCAAGTGCTACTATATAAATTTTGACACTCGTGAAATTTAGTAAAGCGAAGCTAGGACAAGCGACTAGATCAAGTAAACTAAATAACGAATTACTTAATAAACTTAGAGATAGTCCAAAAGTATCGAGGTAACATACGCATATTATAATGAGAAAGCAGAAAAAATGTCAATAGTCACATTTGCACATAAGCATGTACATACATATATAAACGCTTTGACGGTAGAAGGTAGAAGCAAACAAATTAAAAGTGAATTTTTATATGACGCACGCGCACACGTAACCTTTTTTTTATTGTTGTTATTATCAACGAAATCGCCCACCTCGCCCGTCCGCTGTCATTCATAGTCAAGCATACAAACGTACATCTGTAAATTTTATGACTATACATTAGAGTGGTCCTTTCATATAACTTAAATGATTTTTCCTGCCTAACTCTTCAAACTGTTATGCCAGGGTCAAAAATATGAAATATTAATTTTGGTCCCTAAATTCACAAAGCCACAACTAAAAACTTAAAATTTTACTGGAGAAGAAAAAATCACCCTTATGATGGTTGTCAACGTCAATGCGGAATGGGTATTTACTAAAACAATGTATTGACGTTGATGTGTTATCGATAATTTTATAGAAAAACTAGCAGACCCGGAGACGTTGTTCTGCCCTAAATTTGGTATATCTGCATACATTTTAATAAGCTTTTTCCGTCTAACTCTGCCCTCGCCCCTCTACACTTTTTCCTAATCTTTGTATTCACCCCTACCTCCGTATTTTTCGCTTCATCTATCTCCATCTTCGTCTCATTTTATCTCTTTCTCAGTCTCCTCTCTTTTCTCTTCTCTCAGGTTTTTCTCATTCTTCTTCATATCTTATTACCAGTCCCAGAGGGTGGTATGTATTTTGTTCCAGTCCCATTCCGAGTCTCAGTCCCAGTCCTAATCCCAGGAAAAAGCATCGTTAATACTAATATAGGCAAATTTATATACCAAATTTCAGGCAAATCGAATAGGACGTATGTAAATAGGTATGTGGGTATTATTAATTCATGTCTTTATTTCGGCTTCGCATGCATATTTATCAGTTTTGCCAGGTTGATGCGACTAAATCGAATATCACAATGAAAATTACTTAAAAGCTCTCAGCAACAGCTTTTATTTGATATCCAAAATACAAACACATTCTAGGGGTATCCGTGTCCATGTTTTGGCCTATATCTCGAGTCACCAATAGGTATGAAAACTACACTGTAGTAAAGCACTCATCAACAGTTTTCATTTGATATCCATATTGTATAACCACATTCTAGGGGTGCGCGGGTCCACGTTTTGGCCTATATCTCCTAGTCACCAATAGGTATGAAAACTACCCTGTACTAAAGCACTCATCAACAGCTTTGATCTGATATCCATATTGTATAAACACATTCTAGGGGTGCCCGAGTCAACGTTTCTCGAGACCCTAGTCACCCAGGGGTACGAAAAATACCCGGTCTCAAAGTACTCATAAACAGCTTCCATTTGATACCCATATTGTACAAACACTTCCTGGAGTTACCCGGGTCCATGTTTTGGCCTATATCTCGAGACCCTAGTTACCCGGTATCAAAGTACTCATTATACAAACCTTCCCCGTGGAAAAATACATATATATACCAATTTTCATAATAATCGGTACAGTAGTTTTTGAGTTCATCGATGACATACATACAAACATTCATTTTTATATATATAGATAATGGCTAAACCGATTTGGGATTTCAAAATCAACTAACCGTCATCTCTCCTTCCTATATCTTTCCTAAAAATTTCATGGCAATCTCTCTATCCGTTCTCGAGTTATGGAGTGGCAATCAATTTGTACACTTCTTTTTATATATATAGACTATGATCCCTATAATTTTTATTTAAAATTTGTTCAGTGTTTATTTGGTAATTCGCGTAAAATTTGTGATTTAAAATATTTTTCGTATCGGACAGTGAAACTTCGAGTGATGACGAGTGCAAGGAGATGTTACTTCTCAAAAGAAAAGAGATGCGCCAAACGTCTGACATTTTAAATTTGCCAGATAGGAAGCTAGTACTATAATTTTGATTTCCATTAGTGCACAATTCTCTATTCCGGGTAAAATATAGAGACTTTATTTAAAATTTGTTGGCGCCCATTTTCTGAAATTTAATCAAAAATAAACAAATACCGTGTATTTATAAGAATAAATAAAGCTTATTTTACCAATTTTTAGTAGCCGAATTTCGTATTGCAGCGCATGTCGTCACCAAAAGCTATGTTGACATATTTTTCATCACGTCACGTCAACACAACTTCAATATTAATTTAGCCGATACCAAAAAAGCATCAAGACCCGTCAATAGTTATCGACTTTGACAACGCCGATACGAATTCATGAGCATCAACACTCATTTTCTCACTATTGACAACCATAATAGGAGTGAATGATTTATTTTTACATTGACTGTAAGCAAATATGGGTTTCTCCCCCAGCGGGTTAGGGGGCTTGGAATATACCAGCGGCAGGCATGCCTTTCGTAAGGGGCGACTAAAATTATTCAAGGGGTTGTGTAACGCAACTCTTCCAATGCAAGACGCTATAACCTCCGAAGACATTTTAGACCGAGCTTCTCTTCCAGTTTGCATCGTGCTCCTTTTAATTTTTCAAACAAATTAGCGGGACGGGACCTACATGTTTTGCGCAGACTCCAAACAGGGCAGATGAGTTTTCACTGAAAAGGTTTTTTTTGGCAGAAATACACTCGGAGTGCTTGACAAATCCCTGCCGAGACGCGACCCCGCTTAAAAACTTTTTTTCTAAGTGAAAATACTTCTTTCTAAACATTATTAGTTTACTGAAATTTCATCTGACTCACAACAACTAAAAGTCATGGTAGTGTGGAGTTGCCCCTACAAACGCACGCTTATTTTGGTTCATTTTGTTTGGAAATTGGCCTTTAATTGCTGATATTAATTTTGCAGCTGCTTTTAAAAATATCGAGACTCCCAACACATTTTAAATATGGGTCACCTTAATTTACACACACATACATGTAGATTCCTGTATTTGTTTAATCACATGCTTATCCTCCTAACATTCGGAACTTTGCATATTTAAATCTAATGTGTACTTATTATTATAAGTATGTATATACAAATAAATGTATATAATATACTACAACATGAATGTGCTCGCTATCAGGGTTGCCGTTTGGATACATTTTCAATGTGTGGATACAAAGATACAAAAAATCTCAAATGGATATATTTTTAGGCTGGAAGATTCAATCAGAGTTTAAAAACTGCTATGAACACTACAGATTTTTAGTAGGATTTCTAAAAAAATTAAGAATATGTAGTTTTGTGATAAATTTAATTTTAGAATGATATCTAGCAAGGTAAAAGCAGTAAGAAATTTTTCGAAATTGTCAGCTTATTTTGTCAATGGTATTGAGTAGTTTTTTCTACAATTTATGAACAAAATGCGAATTTTTTACTACCACATTAAAGTTGCAAACAAAGAACATTTTGCTATACTGAATACTTGAGTTATTTATTCGACAGTTCACGATTCGAACGTTAACAGAAGGTGAATAATAATCAGGAATTCTACAAAATTCGTTAAAATATTTCTAAGGTTCATATTTTTAAAACATTCGGATTCACATTGGATTCCTGAATTATGAGCGCTTTAATGCCGAATCAAATAAAAATTATCTTTCATTTGAAGTTGGATTTTAAATCAAAACGGATTTAGAATCACGCAACCCTGGCCTTGAGCTCGAATTCAAACCTGGAATCCGATATTAGCACCTTGATATTGTTAAGGGAAGTTTTTCTAAACTTCCAAAGGCAAGGGTTGAATTTCATGTGCGCGCTGGACCTGTTGCAGCATGAGAACAGTAATATACTGACACAGGATTGGAAGGGCTTCATAAACTATATATCCCCCAAATACAAAAATACGCGGAGTAGATATTGCACCAAGGGCAAAAAGAAAAGGTAGTCTCTGCTTGAAATGTTGGAGAAGGACTAAGAAATCTATGTTGCGCCGATATTTAAAAATCAACCTCCAATACAGTGATTTTCCAAGTAGGAAGGTCAGATTTTAAGAAGCACTGCTCTCCTAGAAGGAGGATACAGATTTTGCTTAACTGTTTTAGTTACATTTTATCAGTTCACACTTTTTAACAGCTGTCTATATCAAATACGTCAAAGTGGAATTATTGTGTCTTGCTGTATCATGTATAGCATTGGCCGAGTCATGCAGGGACGGCCGGGAATGTGAAGATTGATACATTTTTAATTTAATATGACAATTCAACTCCCGGCGCAGTACGATTTTGACATTAGTATCTCGAATTACAAAAACAAGGTACATGAAATTTTTATTAAAAAAAAATAAATGTAAGGCGCGATAACCTCCGAAGAGATCTAAGGCCGAGCTTCTCTTCCAATTTGCGTCGTGCTCCTCTTGATTTTTCCCTACAAATTGGCCGGACGGGACCTACATGTTTTATGCCGACTCCGAACGGCATCTGCAAGGCAGATGAGTTTTCACTGAGAGCTTTTCATGGCAGAAATACAATCGGAGCGCTTGCCAGACACTGCCGAGGGGCGACCCCGCTTAGAAAAATTTTCTTCTAATTGAAAAATCTTATTTCTAAAATTTTGATGTTGCTTTGCCCGGGAGTTGAACCCAGGGCATACGGTGTGATAGGCGGAGCACGCTACCATCACACCACGGTGGCCGCCAAATTTTATTTATGTTTGTATATATGTCGCCGTGCTGCCACCTTGTATAGTTCCGCATGGTCTATAGTTACAGACCTTGCAGACTATGTGACAATTTATCAACTTTTCAGCAAGACATACAAAATAAATAAAAATATAATTAAAAAATTGCCTACTAAAAATAGCATTATGTAAAGAACTTTTAAAATGAGAGGTATTGGAAAATACATAAACATTAAAAAGTTTATAACATATCGAGTTAAAATCAATTAATATTCTAGTAATATGTTCTTTTAGAGCGTAATTACTCCTCCAACATTAAACAGCAAAAAAAGTGGCGCAAGGATCTACATACTAGGAACATTAAATTTTAAAAGTTATAGCAAAACAACAGAGCAGTAACTAACCGTTTACTCGAGAGAGTTCAATTAGTGTACAGCGTTATGAGGGAATAGGCAAATTAAACTTTAAATGCGATTAATCTTATAAGTGCATAAACCTTTTTTGAATGGAAACATAAGGCGGATTCCAAACTAAGACGGCATATTCCAATTTCGACCTAATAAAGCCATTATAAAGCCATATTTGCTATATTGGCTTTAATGATTCCTTTTGATAAGGGCAAGTGAGGAGTATGTCTTCGGAACAATATAATCTAGGTGTTCCGTAAAGGTGGAACTCATGTCAAAAACCACACTAAGGTTCTCAATTTTTGTATAAGAATGAAGAGATGTATTAGCAATATGATAAGAAGATTGCATCTGACAGCGTATTTTGTGATCAGTTATAAAGAAGAAATCATCGATGTTAAGAGTCAACTTATTTCGTCTGGACCTGTCATCAAAACACTTTAGTTCATGCTGAATAACTTCAATATCTGAATAACTTCTTGAAACGTGGCCCGACGTGGCCCGATTTACCTCCGAGGAGATTTAGGCTGAATTTCTCTTCCAATGTACGTCGTGCTCCTTTTTTCCCTACAAATTGGCGGCAAGCACCTACATGTTTTATGTCGACCCCGAAGGGCAACTGCAAAGACGAATTTTCACTGAGAAGCTTTACATGGCAGAAATACACTTGGAGTTGGCAAGCCACTGCCGACTGGCGACCCCATTTAGAAAAACTTTTTCTAATTGTATAACTTCTTACCTCCTTGAAAATGTTTAAACCATCTGCATAAAAGAGATGACAACAGAGTTGAGAACAAGAACTAGCAGCATTAATGAAAATTAAGAACAACAAAGGATCTAGTTTCCTACCTTGGGGATCCCCCGAGAGTGGTGAGATGATGTAACATTATTTACTTTAACCAAATTAACCCTATTAGCCAGATATAAAATAACCCAAACCAGAAACTGATTATAAAATCCCATAACATACCTTCTAATCGAGCATTGCAAAAAAAAATTAGCTTGGAGCTTTTTTTTAGTTCCTTATAGCACTTAATATTTCTTTAGGAATTACTAGAGGCCCAAATTCTAAAGCATATAAAAAAATCCTACACGCTAAATTCACCACGGACCATGCCAGAAACTAGCTTCCATTTGAAGAAATCTGCAAAGAAGGTTGCAGTTTTCAACTGAAGACTTGGAGATCAAACCATTATAGGACATCGAAACTGAAATATGCGACGATATTCAAGGGCTAGATAAAGACAGACATTTCTTAACTGTTCATCAGGCTTTAAGCTCAAACTCGTTTGGATTCCAGGGTTGATGTTCACAGTCGACCCCAGCCAGAGATATCGCTCAAATAACTAATCCTCATAATTCGACCAAATTATTTAATAATATTGTCAATAAACGAAGGTAATCAATATAGTTGGTTTCTATTTTGATATCTGAACCCGTAGATTAGTTGATTGGAATGATTTTTAAACGGTTTTATTTAGCTTGACTTGACAGGCTGGCTGGCCGGCACGAATTTTGTAATTGAAATTCAAACAACTTCCCGATAAGCTACAAGCTTGAAACTTGGAATATAGTTCAGAACCCGGGGACAATGCAATAATAAGAAAAAAACAGCTCCGATAGGTGGCGCATGGATCGAAATATTTCAAAAACCATCGTATTTGTAGTCGATTTGGCTCATATTTGGAACACATAATACATACATGCATAGAAAACGGCCTGTGAAAAAAATCGCCACTAGGTGGTGCAAGGATCGAGATATTCAAAAAAATCGTATTTGTGGTCCGATTTGGTCCATATTTAGAACACATAATACATACATGAATAGAAAGCGACCTATGAAAAATAATCGCCGCTAGGTGGCGCAACGATCGAGATATTCAAAAAAACGTATTTGTGTTCCGATTTGGCTCATGATACATACAAGAATAGAAAGAGACCTATGAAAAATAATCGCCGCTAGATGGCGCAAGGATCGAGATATTCAAAAAAGCGTATTTGTTGTCCGATTTGGCTCATATTTGGAATACATAATACATACAAGAATAGAAAGGGACCTATAAAAATCGCCGCTAGGTGGCGCAAGGATCGAGATATTCAAAAAAATCGTATTTGTGGTCCGATTTCGCTCATATTTGGAACACATGATACATACAAGAATAGAAAGAGACCTATGAAAAATAGTTGCCGTTAGATGGCGCAAGGATCGAGATATTCAAAAAACTTATTTGTGGTCCGATTGGCTCATATTTGGAACACATAATACATACAAGCATAGAAAGAGACCTATAAAAAAACGCCGCTAGGTGGCACAAGGATCGAGATATTCAAAAAAATCGTATTTGTGGTCCGATTTGGCTCATATTTGAAACACATAATACATACATGCATAGAAAACGGCCTGTGAAAAAAAATCGCCGCTAGGTGGTGCAAGGATCGAGATATTCAAAAAATCGTATTTGTGGTCCGATTTGGTCCATATTTGGAGCACATAATACATACATGAATAGAAAGCGACCTATGATGTCCGATTTGGCTCTTAATTGGAACAAATATTACATACAGTCCGGTAGAAGTGAGATCAAAATATTATGGAGTTCGAGGAGGGACAAGCATACGTGGCGCAGAGTCGAGTAAAGTCTTTGGAAGGATTATGTATTGAGGACTTAGATTGTAACAAATTGTCAGGAAAGAGTCCTTGTAATGAGTCACTAAATAACTAAATAGAATGTGAAATAATAGGCAATTAAATAAAGACTAAAAACTCGAAAATAAAAAATTAAAAATTTCCATTCGCATAACATGACCTAACCAGCGAACTTTTGGGGTTTTATTCGCCGCATTTCGTCATATCTGCGAAAAGCTAATATAGCTCATCATTATACCTCTTTCGATACTAGCAGTCGGTACCACGGACAGGACCATAAATCTTCCGGAGAACTTTTGTCTCGAACACTCCAAGAGCCATCTCATCTTCTCTCGACACCGTCCGTGATTCCGAAGTTATGAAGAGCGACTTAGAGCGTGATTTTTGTTCGTCGAGAGAACTTTACTTTCCAATTGCCACTTCAATCCAAAGGGCACTTGTTGGAAAGAGTTATTCTTATTTCTAAGCTGACACTGTTTTTGCTGCTAATTCTGGTTCCCAAATAGACGAACTCCTTCACAGTCTTGAATGTATATCCGTCAACAGTGACGTGGTTGCCAAGGGCGAATGCGCCGAAACATTCGTGGATGAGCGCAAGTACTTCGTCTTGTCCTCATTTACCGCAAGACCCACTTTTTTGCTTCTTTATCTAATCCCAAGAAGGCAGAACTCACAGCGCATTTGTTCAGGCCAATAATATCAATATCATCAGAATTGTATACTCTATAAAAGATTGTACCATCACGGTTTAGTTCTGCTACTAGAATTATATTCTCCAGCATTATGTTAAGGAAATCGCACGAAAGGGAGTCGCCTTGCCTGAAGTCTCATTTGGTTTCGAATGGCTCAGAGATGTCCTTCCCAATCCTTACGGAGCTGGTGGTGTTGCTCAACATCATTTTGCAGAGCCTTATTAACTTTGCAGGGAGCTTAGATTCAGGCATAGCAAAATATAAGCATCTTCTTGTCGCGCTGTCAAAGGCTGCTTTGAAGTCGACGAAAAGATGGTGAGTGTAGAATCTCTTATCGTGAGTTTTCTCCAGGATCTGGCGCATCGTCAAGATCTGGTCGATAGTAGATTTACCAGGTTTGAAGCCGCACTGATAGGTCCATTCAGTTTGTTGACTATGAGATATTAAGCAGGCTTATTCCAAGGTAATTGGCGCGGCTTGCGGGATCGCCTTTCTTGCGTATTAGGTAGAGCATACTTAAGCTCTAATCTGGAGGCATACGCTCATCCGACCATATTTGCATAGGAGTTGCTGCATGCTCTTTATCAACTCTTCGCCTCCGTGTTTGAATAGCTCGGCGGGCTTTCCGTCATTACCTGGCGCCTTGTGATTTTTTTAGCCGGGATATTGCCATTCTCACTTCGTCATAGTTGGGTACCAGAGCGTGTATTCCCTCATCGGCGATTGGGTTATCGGGTTCGTCTTCACCCTCGCTAGCTAGAATCAGAAATAAGTAAGTGTCAAAAGATACGAAAGCCCGCCTAGTACATTGGGCTTAGCCACACCACAGCCAACTAATTGGTTTTTAAATTTTCCGCAATATCCTTAACTTATAAACTTTCAAGATGGTTAAATTCGCAAATTTACTTCTTGGAAACATTGTTTTTCATTTTGGATACATTTTCACTGAGTGGCATATTGTTTGTGTCATTTGATAGAAATTTTTTAGCATTTTCCTCTTTTGGTTATGTATGTATATGATTATTACTAAGGCGTTAGCCTCCAGCTTTAAAACTTACCTTGAGCAACGTAAGGATTTTTTGCGATAGATCATAGTCAAAGTTAGAATATTTCGATCCGCTCATATCGTATATAAATATAAGTCCAGCCTTTTGGGTCCGTGTATCTTGTAATGCACAATCAAGTTGATATACAATGCCTTGCAGTGTTATTGTATGGGTAACGCTAAGGGGACTGTGTTTGCTTGCGGTGAAAATGGCAATGGCAGCACCAGTTGTATCACGTGAAGGCTGTAACGAAAAAAAAATTACATTTAGTTTTTACATATTTGGTTAGCAAAAAAATATAAAACAATTTTAACCAACCAATATTGTGAATTTTCCAATTTGTAATTCTGAATAAAGGGGCTCTATATCAGGATTTATATTGTACAGGCCTTCTCGTAATCTAATCAGTTCATGTTGTTCGTAAAGTGACACAGCTCTGAGCACATCAAATTTGCGTGCATATAAAAATTTTACTGCCGTGGTATGTGAGATATTACGTCTAATGTTTGATGACGATCCATTACAGAGATCAATGAATTGTTGGACAGCCTGTAAGTAAATATTTAAGAATGAAAACAATTTCATTAATCCAATAAATTACAATGAAACTTTTGAGTCTTTGCTTTATTTTGTGAAAATTTGACATATGCCTTTCTTACGTGGGACAGCTTGTTGGATTTTATGTGAGCTTTGTACGTCGGTATCTCCTCGGGCTTAATTTAACCGGCATGAGGACCCTGGTGGGTACCGTTCTTTGAGTACTGGATTCACCGGGCAATTCCTGGCATAAAGGTCCGACGCGTGTTTGTGGAGTTCACTTATGACCTGCTTGGGTTTTTTGGCTTCATACGGCTGTGTTCTCAGGTGTCGTATTTCCTCATAATGCTTATGATGGAGATGACTCCTTAAGCCCCTGGGCGGTGTTGGCTCATCAATCAGATGGCTGTTGGGATGCCCAGGTTTCTGGGAACTATTTGGTTAGCATCTCATTTCTCTCCCTGATGGGGAGTATTCTTGCCTCATTATGTAGATGGTATTCTGGGGACATAAGAAGATAACCCGTGGCGGTTCTGAGGGCAGTATTTTGGCAGGCCTGTAGCTTCTTCCAGTGAGTAGTCTTTAGGCTCGGCGACCATATCGGGGACGCGTAGCATACAATCGGCTGGCCAATTGCTTTGTAAATACTGCCAGCAAGAGATTTGAGGATTTTATTACGGCTCTGGATTTTCAGTACAATTGCGGCTGCATGCTCACCAAAACTGTATATCCTGGTCAAACGTCACACCCAAGATTTTGGGGTGTAAGACAGTCGGTAGCGCAGTGCCATTGACGTGGATGTTCAAAATGGTCGACAGTTGGGACGTCCATGTTTTAAATAAAGTCGCCGATGTTTTAGTCGGTATTATCACCAGGTTTCGCGAGGTGAAAAAACTGGAGAGATCAGGGAGGTAGCCCTTTATTTTGATGCAAAGCTCATCGATCTGTGAGCCTGGGCCTGTGGCCATTATTGTGCAGTCATCGGCGTAGGAAACTATAGTAACTCCTTCTGGTGGCAAAGGTAGCTTAGATATGTAGAAATTAAACAAAAGTGGGGATAGGATACCACCCTGTGGCACACCTTGTTTAATTCTTCTTGGTTGTGATGTTGCGTTTCTAAATTGCACCGATGCCTGCCGACCACCCAGATAATTTGCGGTCCAGCTTTTAAGACTTGCAGTAACGTGCCGTGGTTGACCGTATCAAATGCTTTTGATAAATCTAGCGCAGCTGTACTGTTCTATGGTGCGGGTTTTGATTTAAACTGCAATTTATCTGGGTGCTGAATTTATGTTTATGTGCACGTCTGTTGGCCCTCCGTCTATCTTTGTCGACCGTAGAATGCATTATATATTGTCGGCAGAAAGCGCTCGCGCATTTTTTCGCATCCGACAGCACTTTATCGCCAAAGGCGATGGAAATTTTGCCATTGTGCTTAGACGGATCGATAGGGACTTTACGGTGGACCAAAGCTTACCTACACCGGCAGAGAGCCCCCAGCGGGTAAGGGGGTCAGAATATACCCGCGGTAGGTATGCCTGTCGTAAGGCGACTAAAATACCAGATTCAAGGGGTGTGTAGGCAACCCTTCAGGTTGCCATCGCAATATATAGCTTCTCCAAACCCAATTGTCAACCTCACCTATCCGCGGCGAATCCTGTTTCACTAACAGAAAAGGCTCTGGCGACCCCAAGCTTCTCATGGAACTTGGGGGTGGGGAGGGAGGGGATGGCCTGAAGGTTTAATGTGGCCACATAAATCGTTCCCGAGATAGTCGGGCTAGCACCTTAATGGTGCTGTGGTACCGGAGCGTACCAGATTTGTATCCGGCAAAGGATCATCACATCGATAACACTCCCCAAAGCCTTCGGGGAGCAACCTTATCGCTACAACAACAACAACAACAACAGCAACCGGCAGAGAGGTTACAACTACTTAGATGCTTCTCCAATTTCGCCAGCTTGTGTTCATCCACAAGTAATCTGATGCGTTGGTTTATATCCCTTATTTGAGGCCGAATTTCGGGAATTCTTCCGGCGGAAATAAAACGAGCCGAGGCGGATTCAATGACCTTGCGGAAAGCACGCTCCCCTTGGCGAGCATCAGGCGGGATAGGGAGGGCAGCAAAGCGGCTGTTTGTAAAGGATTTGTACTCATCCCACTTTCCTTTTTTAAAGTTTATGAATTGGATTTTTCGGTGAGATGAAGTCGGCGGTACGCTCGAGCGAAATAAGTATAGGCAGATGGTCGAATGCCAATGTTACTATCGGCTGCCAGTTGACGCAGTTTACGAGTCCTGCGCTCACGATTGCTATATCTGGCGAAGTGTGACAGCTTCCTGCCATACGAGTGGGGGCGTCTCCGTTTATTGTGCAGAACGTCGTTTCTTCTATTTGATCCGCCAACATCTCACCCCTGCTGTCCGCCTGCAGGTTTGAATGCCATAGATCGTGATGGGCATTGAAATCGCCTAAGATAATGCGATTATCGCCAGTGAATAAGGCTCTGATATTAGGGCGGTATCAGCTGGGGCAACAGGTGGCAGGAGGGATGTAGATGTTGATGATGTCTCGGTTTGCATCGCCTGACCGGACAGATAAGCTGTGACGTTCTAAGATTCTATCCCTGCGGTCGATGTCGGGATCAAATATTATATTGCACTGAGTGGTGTATGATAAACGCGAGGCCGCCTCCATTTCCGCCCTCGCGATCTTTTCTGTGGACATTATACCCAGAAAAGGTCTGCAGAGCAGATCTTGCTGTGAGTTTAGCCTCTTGAATCGCAGCGATGCGGATGTTGTGCCGCTTCATGAAATCGACTATTTCAGTGATCTTCCCAGTTAATCCATTACAGTTCGCTGAGGTGTAGACTACGGGACGCCCTTGGGCGTGAACAGCAAGGAGCCACAAAAGATGTATAAAAGATACGAGAACGTCGGGTTTTGGGATCTAGCCCAGAACAACCTGTCCGATGCAACCACCCCTTGCACGTGACACAATGACAAGAGTATGACTGTCCTAAAAAGATTCTTTTCCGGCAAACGCAGCAAAACCATTTCTCAGGACCGGGGCCAGGAGACGGGCACGGATTGGGTTCGATACCTTCCCGGAGCAGGAAATGACAGCCCTTGGTCGGGAAAAATCCCGAGTCGCTCCGGTACATAGAACCGGCTGCCTTGGGAAGCGTGAAGTGTATTCTTCACTTGTAGGAATTCACAATGGTATGTAGCCTTGTAGGGCTCACATCCACAACGGCAAGTTAACTTTTTAACTCAAAGTTAACCTGACAAGAAGGGGTAAAACTCATAAATATTTCACAAATTTTTTAAACTAACTATGAGACAAAAAATAACTAGCTGTTCTGCAAGTAGACCTATTTCATTGAATTTTAGTATACAAAAAAGGTTTAATCCTAATCCGCTCAAAAGACTTTCTGATTTTTTGCAATTTTTTTGTTTTTTTTGTCAGCGAAGTTGGGATTTTTTTTGTTTTTTCTATGGAAAAATGTACGTTGGTCCGGTAGAAAAAAATTACAAAAAACAGGAAGTCTTTTTAGCGGACTAAGATTAACTAATTGTTATACGAAAGTTAATGTTGACAACAGTTTTTGATCACTCAATGGCATATAAACAGGACCTTCAACAATGTACAAAATACATTGATTCTTCTTTTCCTGTTTCTAAACTACTAAACTGCTAAAGCGAACTGAAACTAAAAAATTGCCTAAAATTGGAAAAACAAGCGCCACACTTCCTCCAAGCCAAAAGCAATATTTTATTATTACTCATACTTTTTGTAGATAAATAGCAATAAATTTAGCTGCAATTTGAACTGCGTCAGGACTTTTACCCTTAACCGCCCTCAAAAAGTTTTCATCAAACGATTAACAATATTTTTTGGTAAGAAGATTAATATTACATTTAATTTGATATAATGCAAGTATATTTTGTTTTATTTTGAGTTTTCTACAATTATATCAAAGTTTGGCAGTACAACCTAAACCACTGTGTACCACTGGCAAGTTGATGACGACACTGAAGTTTTAGTTACATTCTTCAGTTTTGAGAGAGTCACTTAATGGTGGGTATAGATCATATCTATCTTTATGGTTTTTTTTTGTGGTTGCCGATTAGGTGCACTCTGGACCAAAACTGGTCTAATACGTAAACTATAGTTGTCACGAGGATATGGCCGCATTGACAACTCCAAGACTTCCGGCGAGTTGGGCGATATTTTTTTAATTTATTAGAATCCGTGCAATTTGCAGGGGTTTAAACAACTTATAGAAAATTTTTATTAGATTATCGTTTAATCTCACATGGCGACACTTCTCGCTATAATATATGACAAGAGACATTTTATTAAATGATTATAATGGAAAACAAAAATAGCAACATATCGCAAATTTTATTGTAAACAGATGAATTTCCAAATTTAATTTAGTTGTTAAAACACAAACAAATTTTTATTTCCAAATATAGTTCCAATCTAAAAATGAGATTCAAAGGCATAAAGAGTACATTTACATTTTGGCCTTTTTGAGTATTCTATAAATGTCAGCATAATCTTCTCAGTTGGTTATGTGGATTAAGTTAGGTTAGGTGGTAGCTGCCCTAATAAGGGGAGCTCACTTGGACAACATGAAGGTCCGTTGTGATACCACATGCAATAAAATAACGGTAGCGTATATATAGCTACTTAGAGAATCGTTGGGTAGCAACGATAAAGCTCCGAATGATACCGATCTCAACTTTGGATAGATCTTCGGGAGTTCCAAGTGAATCGCTACCGCAGAACTTTCGCCTACACCGAACGAAAAAAGTACGTGAAACCGCCGTAAAATTAACATTTTTCGGTTACAAAAGTCGTCCAACGTTACAAAATGTTACTTTTGACATTTTGCCAATGTTAATTTTACATTATGAAGTGATAAGTGCAAAACGTAGAGTCAACATTGCTATAATGTAGAAAAGACATTAAAAATGTAGGAAAATGATTATAGAATAAGGTTCTATTGATATGAAAAATGTCATATTAACATTTTTTCAACGTAAGACTGATATGAAAAATAATGTTAGCTTGACATGGTTATTGTAAAACGAATAAGATAAAATTTTAAATAAAACACAGTGAGAAATTTACATTTGAATTCATTACTTATTTATTATCATTTATATTTATTGCATTTTATCGCAATATATTCACCTAAAATACCTTATTTATATTATTATTATTCTAAAATAATAGTGTTGAAAAAAATCAGCTTGAACTTTTAATAACCCACCTTAACTTCAATTGCGAGCGCGTAATTTTTTCAAGTAGATTAAACGCACTTGCCTAAAGGTGCAATTACTTAATAATAGTGTATGTGAACTTACACTGTTTCATTAGTCCAGCGACAAAATGCAAATTAAAAATATTGAGTATATTACATTTTTCGATTTCCACATAAAAAATTGTTCACGTAATTCAGCCCTTAGGCCAATGTTTGCTTGTCCCGGAAAAACTGCTTTTAAATCCTCCTCATTTATAAACTTCAGTCTTTCGTATGTGAAACCCGCAATCTGTTTTCGCAAAATTGAACATTAAGCTAGTTTAATTTCGAGTAATGTCGAATACCTACCAATAAACGCCTTGAAGGTATCTCCCAAGTTGAACGATTCGAGCAACTCCTTCATATTTGCTTCGCCATCGTACATTTGCTCTTCAGCAGTTTCAATGATGATATCGCCGCAATCCTCTTGCACGAATTCCAAAATTGACTCCGACGATGGCAGTGTGTCATTTGTTTCACCCAGCACAAATATATTTTCCATTTTTACTTTATTTTCTTATATTATTTTGCTCTTTACAATTGCACGCCGAATTGATATATGTACTTTTACAGATGTGAGACCTTGACATTTTTTTAACAACATGACACGATGACAAATTGACAACGAAAATGAAACATTTAATTTATTAACATTTTTTAACGTTAAAACACATGACACGATGTGGAAATGATAACGAAAATGGAAATTTGAATTTGTTAACATTTTTTAACGTTAAAACAAGATGAAAGGATGTGGAAATGACAACGAAAATAGAAATTTACTTTTATTAACATTTGTTGATGTTAAAGTAACATGGTCCAATGAGAAATTTACAACAAAAATGGCATTTCGAATGTATAAGTTTTAGTGTGGTCTTAACGTTGAAAATTGATATTATAATGTAAAACATGACATTATTAATTCGACATTTCTGCTGCAAATTTAACGTTAAACACGTTAACTAATGCCCCTATTACCGTTTACAACTCAACTCTGGTTGAGTTGAAATTTCGCAATTTGGTATTACAGATTACAACTCAACCTGTCAAAAAAAATGTCGGTTGAGTTGTCTAGTCTAACAACTTTTTGTGGCATTACCGTTTACAACCTTGTGTTGGTGTAGTTGTCAAAGACGTCAAAATCTTACAACTAATTATTAGCAGTTGTCTCATACAATTTTGCAGTTGTTTTGAAAAAATGGTACGTTTTAGTAGACGGTTCACCACCTAATTTTTAACAAAAATTTTCAAAGTTGGTATCAAAAGACACCTTTCGACCTCCAATTTTAGAATCCGAAAACAAAAATTTAAAATTTAATTTCTATCATATCATTTCGGTTCAAATTTTCATGTCGTTGTTGTATTTTGCCAGATTTGTTGTACATTGTACATACTATTGCAGAAAGGCGTTGGACCCACCCAGGGTTATTTTTACAAATCGCGACCGAAGGCCGCCAACGCAGAAAGATATTCAGTGCAAAAAAAACTATGGATCGGGCCTCATATTTTGGGCCCTCTCGGGGCCATTTTGTGGGTTTTTGTGAATATTTTTCGACAGAAATAAAATTTTAAATTTTCGCTTTCTAATCCTAAAAACGGAGATCGAAACGCGTCTTTTGATACCACCTTTGATAAGAGTTATATGGTGCACGGTCTCATAAAACGTTACCGAAAAAAAACAAAAAATTTAAAGCCGGTAGTTAAACCTTTTTTAATCAAACAAAACTCTACAATTTTGTACACATTAATAGAAAAAACAACGTTAAAACGAAAGAATAACTTTTTGACTTTATGGAGCGACATTCTGAAGTTGGACGAGGCTGGCCGCAGTTCGGATGCAACCAAAAAAGGTGAAATTATGCGAACGTGAGTCCCGTTGATACTAATCACTACTCCTGGGAATCCTGTTTTAGAGTAAAATACAATTTTTGCTGTTTGGGTTTTAATCCACTTCGCACTAATATGCTCCTCAATAATATCTAAGACCTCTTTGACAACTATAGATGTTGTAGGTTGTGCCAGTCCAACACTAAAATCATTTCCACAGCATTTTTGATAGCAGCCGTCAGCAAGGAATCGGAGTGTAGTGTATAATTTTAAAATATGAGGTACAGCCGTCCCTCGAACGCGTTTGTGGAAATGGCCCTTCATTTCGTTTAGTAAGGAGCAAAATGATTCCTTGCAAAATAACTACATTAGAATCTTATCAATTGTCACTTTTTAGACGTGTTCCTACTTGGTGCTTGGTAATTCCAAGGGATTGGAGTGATCGCGTAAATGTTTTCTTATTCGCAACATTACGCATTTGACGCATTTGTCACTAACATTTTCGTCGTTATAAAAAAATTCTATGCTAATATCCATTTTGTTATTAATAAAGAATCACTTGCAAATGTTTATGCCCCTATTACGGTATACAACTCAACTTAGTTGGGTTGTAATTAAAACAACTCAACTTTCAGACAACTCAACTCCTGTTTGGTATTACGAATTACAACTTATTTCAGTTGAAGTTGAATTGGTGCTGCCAAGCTAAGAAAGTGATGATTTGACAGATAAATGAACAGCTGAGCAATTTGTGGCTAAAATTTAAACATTTGCAAGTGATTCTTTATTAATAACAAAATGGATATTAGCATAGAATTTTTTTATAACGACGAAAATGTTAATGACAAATGCGTCAAATGCGTAATGTTGCGAATAAGAAAACATTTACGCGATCACTCCAATCCCTTGGAATTACCAAGCACCAAGTAGGAACACGTCTAAAAAGTGACAATTGATAAGATTCTAATGTAGTTATTTTGCATATTTGTAAGCTATTTGCTGTTAAGTAAGGAAGCATTTTGCTACTTACTAAACGAAATGAAGGGCCATTTCCGCAAACGCGTTCGAGGGACGGCTGTACCTCATATTTTAAAATTATGCGCTACACTCCGATTCCTTGCTGACGGCTGCTATCAAAAATGCTGTGGAAATGATTTTAGTGTTGGACTGGCACAACCTACAACATCTATAGTGTCAAAGAGGTCTTAGATATTATTGAGGAGCATATTAGTGCGAAGTGGATTAAAACCCAAACAGCAAAAATTGTATTTTACTCTAAAACAGGATTCCCAGGAGTAGTGATTAGTATCAACGGGACTCACGTTCGCATAATTTCACCTTTTTTGGTTGCATCCGAACTGCGGCCAGCCTCGTCCAACTTCAGAATGTCGCTCCATAAAGTCAAAAAGTTATTCTTTCGTTTAACGTTGTTTTTTCTATTAATGTGTACAAAATTGTAGAGTTTTGTTTGATTAAAAAAGGTTTAACTACCGGCTTTAAATTTTTTGTTTTTTTTCGGTAACGTTTTATGAGACCGTGCACCATATAACTCTTATCAAAGGTGGTATCAAAAGACGCGTTTCGATCTCCGTTTTTAGGATTAGAAAGCGAAAATTTAAAATTTTATTTCTGTCGAAAAATATTCACAAAAACCCACAAAATGGCCCCGAGAGGGCCCAAAATATGAGGCCCGATCCATAGTTTTTTTTGCACTGAATATCTTTCTGCGTTGGCGGCCTTCGGTCGCGATTTGTAAAAATAACCCTGGGTGGGTCCAACGCCTTTCTGCATTAGTATGTACAATGTACAACAAATCTGGCAAAATACAACGACGACATGAAAATTTGAACCGAAATGATATGATAGAAATTAAATATTAAATTTTTGTTTTCGGATTCTATAATTGGAGGTCGAAAGGTGTCTTTTGATACCAACTTTGAAAATATTTGTTAAAAATTAGGTGGTGAACCGTCTTGTAAAACGTTACCTTTTTTCAAAACAACTGCAAAATTGTATGAGACAACTGCTAATAATCAGTTGTAAGATTTTGACGTCTTTGACAACTACACCAGCACAAGGTTGTAAACGGTAATGCCACAAAAAGTTGTTAGACTAGACAACTCAACCGACATTTTTTTGACAGGTTGAGTTGTAATCTGTAATACCAAATTGCGAAATTTCAACTCAACCAGAGTTGAGTTGTAAACGGTAATAGGGGCATTAAATTTTAGCCACAAATTGCTCAGCTGTTCATTTATCTGTCAAATCATCACTTTCTTAGCCTGGCAGCACCAATTCAACTTCAAATGAAATAAGTTGTAATTCGTAATACCAAACAGGAGTTGAGTTGTCTGAAAGTTGAGTTGTTTTAATTACAACCCAACTAAGTTGAGTTGTATACCGTAATAGGGACATAAGCATTATTCCTACGAAAATTGATAATTTTTGACTTACATTGCAATTAACATAGCGAAATGTTGAATTTACATTGTACGTGTGACGTGGTGTCCGACCAACGTTTGCTGAGCTGACTCGAGGCCCATCTATGGAGGAGCAATCCACAGGTGGCCAACGTAATCCCGAAATCCCTACAGCCATCTTCATCCGGTTCAGTTGTACCGATGCGGGCTAAGAGATCCGCTTGACAGTTACCCGGGATATCACTATGGCCCGGGACCCAGATAATCTTAATTGTAAAATAATTCGATGCAGCCGCAACGAGGTCAGGCACTCCCAGACCACCCTCGATCGCACTGTGGTTGAGCTCAAGGCCTTGACAGCCGCTTGGCTATCAGAGTAGATGTTAAATTACCTAACCGTAGTAGCACTGGATAGCATTTCATCCACCGCATCCAAAATGGATGGTTATGTGGTACATATATCGAAATATCTAAAGAAGTCAAAATTTTGATTTGAATCAGTTTACAATAAAACGTGCGATGTGTTGATTTAAATCTCTTAAATCTTTTAGTATATTATGGTGGTGTGGGTTAATCAAGCAACAATGCTTAGTAAAGTTAATGGATTAACAATACATTTTCATTGCCTCAATATACGGTTTGGTTATATTATAAAGAGCACTCTCTGTTGCCTTGGCTGCTGTCATGATCGGCCTGTTTCATGCAATGCGTATATATTTGGAATTTTTTTTATATCCTATAAAAGAGTCAACGCGCTCATCTTCAATCTCGTTTTGAGAAACCCCTATTTATACACTGATAAATATATACGCGGTATCAATATCACTTCCACAATTTTATTTATATACAGATAGACATACATATGTAAGAAGCAAAACTATGAGCGCGATAACCAGGGCAACCCAAGTACGCAAAAGCATATTTTTCATTAGACATGTAAACAGAAAACCAATCAAATATGTATACTGGGGTGGGTCGATTTGTAAGGACGAAAGTTAACCGATATCGCGCCATTGATTTTTCGATAGGATTGGGCTCAGGAAAAAAAGTTCCACTAAATTAAATTTTTTTTTACTTTTTTTCGACTTTGATTTTTAAGGGTTTTTTCATGACCTGATGATGATGTTCATTTTTTTTCAAAAAACTGTTATCGCCAACGTTTTTAGCGGACATGGGTCGGACAGCGTATACATGAAAATTTTACAATCAAATGAACATTTTTTTAGTAGGTCATGAAAAAAACTTTAAAAATCGAAGTCGAAAAAAGTAAAAAAAAATGAAATTTCGAAGGCTCGAAAATTATTTTTTTTGGCTATGCATAGTGGAACTTTCTTTTCCTGAACCCAAATCCTATCGAAAAATCGATGGCGCGATATCGGGTAATAAATCGACCCAGCCTAATGTACATTCTACCACAATATTCTTTATTTTAAGTCGAAAAGTATATCATAAGCAACGGAAGAGCTCTTGGTATATTTGAAGCAGCCATCCAGAAATTGCGCAAGGATTTTTTAGGAAGGCTTAAATAGATTTTGGAATATGACGAAAGACGAATTCAACTCGACTTGGCCGCCGGAAAAATGCTTTGCTGAATGGAAGCAGGCAACTCCGGAGGATTTGTGTTATCCGTCTTCTTCTTCTTATGCTCCTCTGTTGATGTTGCTGTGGCACCAATTCATTACCCATTTCAGTGAATACCACATGAAATGCAATACCGTGCATTGTTTATATTTTATTTCTTAATTTCAAACAAATTTGCAACAATAATTTAACTATTAAATTTTTTAAAGAAAATAAGAAATGTCGCAACGAAATTTTGGCAAAACAGCTGACTTCGGAAATTCGAAATTCCTATTCCCCAATTATTGTTCTCCCTAGGAGAAAAGAATTGGAGGAATTTTTCGGCGGGAATAAAAATCCGCGAGAACAAAATTCCGAGGGAATATTTAGAATTGGGCTGTTAGAGTTTAATGGCATATTATAAGCGCTAAAATCTGTTTTTTTTTGCATATTCTGGGTTGCCCTAGTGATAACAATATTACATTTTGATTGAAAATTTTTAATTTTAAATGATTGAAATTGTTCCCAAAATTTTATTGACTACTTTAGGTAAGCGAAGCTGAGTAGTTCAGTTTGATTTAAGCATGCTATTGGTTGCGAAGTATAAGTGTTATTGTGAAGTAGTCTAAAAAAGACCATTTTTGCATTATTGAATATTGGAGTTATTTATTCAACAGTTTAGCGATACGAACGTTAGTAGAAGGTGTAAAATAAGCAGTTTCACTAAATTTACATTTGGTGTTAGAAGAGGAATTGTTGGATAAATTCCGAAGATTGCTAATACAACTTGGACATGGCAAAGTTGAGTGAATTGAACATCCAGCAACTGAAGGAGTTGGAACCCCGTGGATTGGCTACTACTGGCAATAGATCCCAGCTACAAATACGACTAAGGGTAGGTATGTTTGAAGGAATCAATGCTGATGAGTACGTCTTTCATTCTGATAGCAACAAGGCAACAACAAAAATGGAAGAAAAACGAAAACCGCAGACAGTGACGAGCACAGATTTTAACATGACATTGGCTGCAATATCTGCACAAACATCGACAATGGCATCTCAGCTGGAGTCACAGGAGGCACGCATTTCAGAAATGTCGTCGCAAATGTCATCTCAATTGGAAGAACAGAGGACATATATGTCATCTCAACTGGAAGTGCAAGAGGCACGTATATCTGAAATGTCGACACGAATTTCGGAACAGGTATCATCGCGGCTCTTTGCGAAACTGGAAGAGCAGGAAGCAAAAATTTGTACAACTCGAGGACAAAATTGATGGCGAGATAGAAGCGTTGAAACGTCTTATGCAGCAGTTACAACTAAATCACCCAGCTGTTCCAGCGAGCAATCCGAAGGTAAAAACTCCATCTTTTAACGGCTCTGTTCCTTTCCAAGTCCTTAAGCTACAATTCGAGAAGACCGCAGCAGTGAACAACTGGAATGGTGAAGATAAAGTTGCTGCACTGTTCGTGGCATTAAAAGGGCACGTAGCTGAAATCTTGCAGACAATTCCAGAGTACGAACGGACAAACTATGAAACATTGATGAGCGCTCTATAGAGGCGATACGGAAGCGAACACACGAAACAGATATACCAAATTGAGTTGCAAAACCGTTACCAAAAAGCGAATGAGACTTTGAAGGAGTTTGCGTCTGATGTTGAAATATTGCTCATCTCGCAAATGCAGACGCACCCGTGGAATACACCGAGAAGGGTTATAATTCAATGCTTTATAAATGGAATACGGGATGTCGAAACGAAACGAGCTACATATGCGAATCCAAAGCCAACATTTGCTGAAACGGCATCCCATGCACTGACTCATCAAACAGCGTCACTTTTGAGTAAGCCCGCATACAAAGCTCATCGCGTGGAAGTGGAAAGGCCAGATTGGGTAGACACAATTTTGGAAGCACTGAAGGGATTACAACAGAAAAATGCCGGAGCTATGAAGTGTTTCAAGTGCGGTTACCCAAGTCACATTGCACGTCATTGCAGGACCGGTCATGGTAGTTACAACTTGGCTGGTCGTAAACGCAAAGCTGGAGGAGATAAGCAAGAGCGAGTCACATGTAAAGATCGAGAACATGTACCAGCTATTGAATGTCGTGCGATACCTATCTCGCAAATTGGAAGGAAATCGAGCAGTCTTACCGTCAAAGGAAATGTGGATGGCAAGGAGCGTGTACTGACGATAGATACGGGCGCATCTTATTCTTTAAACCGATCTGATTTGGTCAACAGGAGAGTAAAGCCATTACCTGGAGCAAGATTGCGTACGATTACTGTATAACCAATTACACTGGACCACGAATTTCAACTTTTTCTCTTTACCAGAAACACCGTTATGAAATTCGTATGTAAAATCACCCCTGATTTCGAAAATTGAGTTCATTTTTGATTCTATGGTACAGTTTTTGAGATATTTGCAATTTACCGTTATTCGAAAAAACCAAAAAGATGGCTCCCTTTAATTACGTATATCTCACGAACGGGTAAAGCAATTGCAAAAAAGTTTACAGAATCGGAAAGACGATAAAATTTTCTAAAGTTAAAAATATGGGTAATTTCATTCATAAATTGAACTTTTAACTAAATAGAAACAGAGCATAGCTAGATATTTCACTCTTCTTTATACCATACATACGTTTTGAGGTATACGTTGAAATTGCCCAACCTGGGTATTTTTATTTGATCGCTTATAACTTACGTAGTTTTGCATCGATTTTCTTCGATGGTAGCTTATCTTTTTTTAATTAGACAGAGCTTTACGTAAAGAAAAAACATTTGGAAAAAAAGTTGTGGTTTTGGAATGCTGCCCTCGCAAAGAGTAATTTTTTCATATTTTTCATAAAAAAAAACAAAAATTTGAAATTATAAGCTAATATCTCGAAAACTATCTGGTTGAGCAAAAACAATGTATTATGCATTTATAGCAAATTTATTGTCTTTCCGATTCTGTAAACTTTTTGCAATTGCTTACCCGTTCGTGAGATATACGTAATTAAAGGGAGCCACCTTTTGGTTTTTTCGAATAACGGTAAATTGCAAATTTCTCAAAAACGGTACCATAGAATAAAAAATGAACTCGATTCTCGAAATCAGGGGGTGGTTTTACATACGAATTTCATAACGGCGTCTCTGGTAAATTTTTGCCGTCGACCAGTGTTATTAGTATTACGAGTATAACCAAGTCCAGGGAGAAGTGTTATGTGAAGTCTTAATTGGGGAGGTCGTGGTTCTACACAAATTCGTTGTGGCAGAGATCCTTGATGAAGTCATAAAAGTAAAAAAAATGAAATTTCGCAGGCTAGAAAATTATTTTTTGGCTATACATAGTGGAACTTTCTTTTCCTGAACCCAAATCCTATCGAAAAATCGATGGCGCGATATCGGGTAATAATCGACCCAGCCTAATGTACATTCTACCACAATATTCTTTATTTTAAGTCGAAAAGTATATCATAAGCAACGGAAGAGCTCTTGGTATATTTGAAGCAGCCATCCAGAAATTGCGCAAGGATTTTTTAGGAAGGCTTAAATAGATTTTGGAATATGACGAAAGACGAATTCAACTCGACTTGGCCGCCGGAAAAATGCTTTGCTGAATGGAAGCAGGCAACTCCGGAGGATTTGTGTTATCCGTCTTCTTCTTCTTATGCTCCTCTGTTGATGTTGCTGTGGCACCAATTCATTACCCATTTCAGTGAATACCACATGAAATGCAATACCGTGCATTGTTTATATTTTATTTCTTAATTTCAAACAAATTTGCAACAATAATTTAACTATTAAATTTTTTAAACAAAATAAGAAATGCGCAACGAAATTTTGGCAAAACAGCTGACTTCGGAAATTCGAAATTCCTATTCCCCAATTATTGTTCTCCCTAGGAGAAAAGAATTGGAGGAATTTTTCGGCGGGAATAAAAATCCGCGAGAACAAAATTCCGAGGGAATATTTAGAATTGGGCTGTTAGAGTTTAATGGCATATTATAAGCGCTAAAATCTGTTTTTTTTTGTTGCATATTCTGGGTTGCCCTAGTGATAACAATATTACATTTTGATTGAAAATTTTTAATTTTAAATGATTGAAATTGTTCCCAAAATTTTATTGACTACTTTAGGTAGGCGAAGCTGAGTAGTTCAGTTTGATTTAAGCATGCTATTGGTTGTGAAGTATAAGTGTTATTGTGAAGTAGTCTAAAAAAGACCATTTTTGCATTATTGAATATTGGAGTTATTTATTCAACAGTTTAGCGATACGAACGTTAGTAGAAGGTGTAAAATAAGCAGTTTCACTAAATTACAATTGGTGTTAGAAGAGGAATTGTTGAATAAATTCCGAAGATTGCTAATACAACTTGGACATGGCAAAGTTGAGTGAATTGAACATCCAGCAACTGAAGGAGTTGGAACCCCGTAGATTGGCTACTACTGGCAATAGATCCCAGCTACAAATACGACTAAGGGTAGGTATGTTTGAAGGAATCAATGCTGATGAGTATGTCTTTCATTCTGATAGCAACAAGACAACAACAAAAATGGAAGAAAAACGAAACACCGCAGACAGTGACGAGCACAGATTTTAACATGACATTGGCTGCAATATCTGCACAAACATCGACAATGGCATCTCAGCCGGAGTCACAGGAGGCACGCATTTCAGAAATGTTGTCGCAAATGTCATCTCAATTGGAACAACAGAGGACATATATGTCATCTCACTGGAAGTGCAAGAGGCACGTATATCTGAAATGTCGGCACGAATTTCGGAACAGGTATCATCGCAGCTCTTTGCGAAACTGGAAGAGCAGGAAGCAAAAATTTTACAACTCGAGGACAAAATTGATGGCGAGATAGAAGCGTTGAAACGTCTTATGCAGCAGTTACAACTAAATCGCCCAGCTGTTCCAGCGAGCAATCCGAAGGTAAAAACTCCATCTTTTAACGGTTCTGTTCCTTTCCAAGTCCTTAAGCTACAATTCGAGAAGACCGCAGCAGTGAACAACTGGAATGGTGAAGATAAAGTTGCTGCACTGTTCGTGGCATTAAAAGGGCATGTAGCTGAAATCTTGCAGACAATTCCAGAGTACGAACGGAACAACTATGAAACATTGATGAAGAAACAGATATACCAAATTGAGTTGCAAAACCGTTACCAAAAAGCGAATGAGACTTTGAAGGAGTTTGCGTCTGATGTTGAAATATTGCTCATCTCGCAAATGCAGACGCACCCGTGGAATACACCGAGAGGGTTAAAATTCAGAGCTTTATAAATGGAATACGGGATGTCGAAACGAAACGAGCTACATATGCGAATCCAAAGCCAACATTTGCTGAAACGGCATCCCATGCACTGACTCATCAAACAGCGTCACTTTTGAGTAAGCCCGCATACAAAGCTCATCGCGTGGAAGTGGAAAGGCCATATTGGGTAGACACAATTTTTGAAGCACTGAAGGGATTACAACAGAAAAATGCCGGAGCTATGAAGTGTTTCAAGTGCGGTTACCCAAGTCACATTGCACGTCATTGCAGCACCGGTCATGGTAGTTCCAACTTGGCTGGTCGTAAACGCAAAGCTGGAGGAGATAAGCAAGAGCGAGTCACATGTAAAGATCGATAACTTGTACCAGCTATTGAATGTCGTGCGATACCTATCTCGCAAACTGGAAGGAAATCGAGCAGTCTTACCGTCAAAGGAAATGTGGATGGCAAGGAGCGTGTACTGACGATAGATACGGGCGCATCTTATTCTTTAATCCGATCTGATTTGGTCAACAGGAGAGTAAAGCCATTACCTGGAGCAAGATTGCGTACGATTACTGTATAACCAATTATTAGTATTACGGGTATAACCAAGTCCAGGGAGAAGTGGTATGTGAAGTCTTAATTGGGGAGATCGTGGTTCTACACAAATTCGTTGTGGCAGAGATCCTTGATGAAGTCATATTGGGAATGGATTTCTTAGTTGACTATGACATCAGGATCGATATGCAGAGAAGGATTATGCAGTATAAGAACAAGGATGTGCCACTTAACTTCAGTTTTGAGCAAGGGTTCAGCAGTAGGCGAGTGCTGGTGAAAGAGATTCGACAAAAACCACAAAAGTCAAAGGCAGCAGATCGGGCAAGGGTTGATGGAACGAATGGGCCAAACAAATCAAAACCGAAGGTACCTGCGAGAAAAACACTGGCAATTGACAAACCCTAATGGACGCATTAAAACGACTGAAAGAATTTTCCAGAAAGAATGCAAGGCTGGTTTCAAGCCAGCGCGCACTACTGTTGTGAAACGTCAACACGATACTGATTATGCAAAGCCAGTTCGTCAAGATCAAGCCCTACGAAGTAGTTCATTGGCCAAACAACAGAGTGTGAGGAAACGGTCGAGGATAATGAGTAGTAGGATGAAACACTGGTACGACAAGAACAATAATTCGGAAGGTTTCTTGGAGTGGTGGAGGTACTGCTATACAACCCTCACCGGCGGAAAGGTGTTCCATCCAAATTTTTTTGCAGTTGGGAAGGCCCGTGCAGAGTTGTGAAGAGGATCAGTGATGTCAGGTGGTTGACAATTGGGTTTGGAGAAGCAATATATTGTTCTGGCAGCCTGAAACGGTTGCGCTACACAACCCC
>JARSSU010007136.1:0-16845 GCA_029619165.1 Eurosta solidaginis | reverse complement strand
CCGACATCCCGGAAAGATTATGCTGAAATATTTATTTTCGAGGTTATTGTTGGCTCTCTATAATCTGCTATAATTTCAAGTTGAGCAATACATATATCAGTTGACATTGTATTAAGCAGGTATTAACCATGTATAGCTACATACACATGTACTACAGATGTACGCCGCCGATTCTGGTCGTTTTTGGCACGCCGCCGCTGAATGTCAAAAATATCGGCGCGGCGGCGGCGGAGTCCGGCGCGGTACTATATTTCCTACTCGTTTAAGACTGTTTAGGCCATTTATTGTTCATGTGTAAAAGTGGTCGGATATGGCCGAAAGTGGTATCAACGGATGCGCATCACTACCAGTTATTAGAAATTAATTGCGAAATTTAACTCTTTCTAACTGTTCAAAAGTTATTTAAGAAAACAGGCGCTTTCGATGTCAGCTTAACACGGACTTTGCATCACCCAATTGACCATGTTATTAAAACAAAACACTAAAAGGAAAGTTTTATAATTACCCAAAAAGATGCCGATTTTTTAAAAAAATGTCCATTGCGATTGGCTGAAAGAATAAGCGAAATCAGTGATGTAAAATCCTTTAGTAGGTTCTAGGGGCATAAACACTCCTTTGAAATGATTCTTACCTCATACTTAAGTTGAGGATATATGTACGTATGAGAAGGGTTTGAAAAATCATTTGGGCTTACATTCAAACATCTGTTGTTTATTTGCGAAACTATACAATTGCGTCTGAGATGTTAATTTTGATTTTCACTTCATCATTCAACACCCAAGTCCCCCGGTTTGACATTACCTAAAGTTGGCGGCCCTATCCAAAACTAGACCTTGGAGCGAATCACATTGATTATAGCCTATCAACCAAATTTAAATATCACCTACACGTTACGGCTCCTCTTACAAATGTGAATACGTAGGTACATATAAATATTTACCAGGTGAGGATTTGTCCCTCGCAAGAACACTCAAAGTGATGAAGCAAAAGCTTTTCCAAGACAGTCGAACTAATGACCGTGTGTGCTACTACCCTAACGTAGTGGACAGTCGAACTAGTCTGAGAACTGAAGCTACATGGTAGGCCGGGTCGATTTGTGAGGAGGCAAAAAAATTGCTCTGCGAAAATCATATTCTAGGGATCAAAATAAGAAACTTTGCCGAAGGAACCATACCTCAAAAACGAATTGTGATGTCCCCTTTGGGTCGTAGGGGCAAATTTTGAAAAATCCCACTTTGAAATGCCTATTTTTTTCTTTTTGGAGTTTATTTTTCTCTTTAGAAATTTATTTAGTCAGAACATATGTAAATGAAAAATGAATTTAACTTAGTAGTAGAAAAGAATTAAAAAAAATTATTAGAAATTAGCGTTTTTTACAACCCCCTTTTAAAACCGAGGCATCACTGTGATGCATTTGCATGTCGTAAATATAGTTGTGTGGGTTTTTATTCAACCGTTTTAACAAATGAAGGTATCACTGTGACACAATTGCAGATCGTAAAATTGCTTGTGTTGTTTTTTTAAGCCACCACAAAACACAGCAGGTAAAATTGAAATTGCTCCTACCCAAAAGTTCGACCCAAAAGGGGGGACATCAGAATTCGTTTTAGAGGTATGGTTCCTTCGAGAAAGTTTCTTATTTTGATCCCTAGAATACGATAGAGCAATGAACGAAATTTAAATCGACCCGCCCTACTACATGGTCATCCATAATGAGCTCTTATATCATAACGCCGGAAAACAGCAGTTAACATGCTATACTCAGCTGAGCAGAGCTCACAGAGTATATTAATTTTGTTCGCATAGCGGTACCCCATAGCGGCATAAATTAATCGAGATAGATATAGACTTCTATATATTAAAATGATCTGGACGAAAAAAGAAATTCATTTAGCTATGTCCTTCCGTCCGTCCGTCTGTCCGTAAACACGATAACTTGAGTCAATTTTGAGGTGTCTTAATGAAATTTGGTATGTAAATTCCTGAGCACTCATCTCATATCGCTATTTAAAATGAACGAAATCGGACTATAACCCCGCCCACTTTTCGATATCGAAAATTTCGAAAGACCGAAAAAGTGCGATAATTCATTACCAAAGACGGATAAAGCGATGAAAATTGTTAGGTGGGTTGACCTTATGACGTAAAATAGAAAATTAGAAAAATTTTAGACAACGGTTGTGGCACTGCCCACTTTTAAAAGGTAATTTAAAAGTTTTGAAAGCTGTAATTTGGCAGCTGAGTATGTAATGTTCGGTTACACCCGAGCTTAGCCTTCCTTACTTGTTTCAACTGAGAATCGGTGGACTTTCATTCTAAAATATCGTTTTAATTTAACGAAGACTACTGAAATCAATGTTGTGAATACAAGCGTTTGCAAACTTTGGTCTACATTTTAAAAATTTTATCCAGGGTCCTTGTACTATTTTAATTATGTAGATGCGTCGAGGATTATGCGATTTTAACCCATGAGTTACGAAATGGCATCCATTTAGACTGCTTATGATTTCCAGGGCGGCATCTTTGGCCGAATAGTCACTCCTTAACGTTTAAAGGTGTTTCTCTGGTGTAGCTCGGCAGCATAGCGCGACAAAAACATCAGTTAGAAAGTCTTAGGAGCTACACCTAGAGCTTCTAGGAAAGTGACGTCGTCGACGGTACATATCAGTTCGAAGTCGCAGTCCTATAGCTTCTGTGCTGGCATATGGTGTGAGGGTCAGGAGGCGTGGTAGTGACTGGTGGTCTGGATTGCTACTGTTCGCACATCGGGAATTGTAGCTCGAAAAAACTGGATGCGCTCTATCATGAGTATTAATAGACCATTCATAGCAACCGTAAGTCACATTTGTGCGTGACAGCCAAGGAGCCACAAATGATTAAAAGAAATTGTGTTCGCAACGATTATTAGGAGTTAACCCCAGGCGAAACTACGCTTTGCACTAGATATACAGACAAAAGTGTGACCATTTTATGTATATCTATTTCCTTTCAGTAGACGCAGCAGTACCAATTCCACAGGCTGGGGTTAGGTTCGAAGCCTCTCTGGAGTAAGTGAACGGGAAATCCCTCCGCAAGGAGCCACTCCTGAAAATTTTGAACGATCTGCGAGATTTTGAGGCAAAAACCCCTGATCTTTCCGAAATGGCCAAAACGTTGATTTCCTTAAATACATTAAAGCAACACCTTTCCTAAATATTATTTTTTTAAATATAATTTGTTTCGTTATTGGCCGTTAGTGTTTAGAAAAACTGAAATTTTTGGTTGAGCTCAAGGCCGGGTTTTCTTAAATAAAACACTTGGATGTATATTTTATTTTGTTTTTATTTTTCAATATTTCGACTTCAGTCTGAAGTCATCCTCAGGACTGGAAATAACATAAAACATAATTATTAAAACCAAAAAAAGGCATCAACAAAAATTCATCACTTACATCTTAAGCTACGCTTTGAAGACTAAAAAAGCTCTACAATAGTTATATATAACAAGCGTACAATTGGTATAGACCGAAAAAGTAAACAAACAAAAGAACAGTAATCGTAAACAAAATTCATAAAAACAACCATACATAAGACAGCGAACAGATGATCATCCCAAAATGTCATAGTTGTTGTCCCGACGACGAACGTGCATACATACATACATATATGTAAATAATTCAATCAGCATTGTTTTTTGTGCCTAAGTAACAGGTTGCGGTATGCATATGCACAATCGGCTGTGCCTGAATTTAAATTCATTTTCCTGTCATTAGGGGTGTCCAAAATATGTAGCATTTCTAATATAAATCGATTGTTATAGTTTTTCTAAGATGATTACATTATCGAAGTCAGGGTAGTGTCCGGTATCCTTACAGTGGGATGATAACGCCGTTTTGTTGTCCGAAAAATTATTCCTTAATTTTATATTTGATTTGTGTGCAGATATCCTTGTCTTGAGTTTAGATTTTGGAGTACCCACATATACCTTCTGGCATACGTGGGACCCGTCGCCATTACAAGGAATATTGTATACCACATCGGACTGATTCTATCTTATCTTTCATGTTACTGAAAATATTACGCAGAGTATTGCCATATGTAGCGTGCTCCGCCTATCACACCGTATGCCCTGGGTTCAACTCCCGGGCAGAGCAACATCAAAATTTTAGAAATAAGATTTTTCAATTAGAAGAAAATTTTTCTAAGCGGGGTCGCCCCTCGGCAGTGTTTGGCAAGCACTCCGGGTGTATTTCTGCCATGAAAAGCTCTCAGTGAAAACTCATCTGCTTTGCAGATGCCGTTCGGAGTCGGCATAAAACATGTAGGTCCCGTCCGGCCAATTTGTAGGGAAAATCAAGAGGAGCACGACGCAAATTGGAAGAGAAGCTCGGCCTTAGATCTCTTCGGAGGTTATCGCGGCTTACATTTATTTTTTTTTATTTATTGCCATATGTAAAGGCTAGTCGCACGTTTTCTTTATCATACATATTAGAATATTTTATTCTTTCGGACAATCCCGCGACTACGTGACCGATTTATATATTTTATCATTTGAAGGTCTTTCGGTATTTATATCACTGGGCCGATAATTATAAATCAGTTTCCTTATTAATTTTACGGGAAAATCGTAATCGTCGAGTATATTTTCGATAATCTTCTTATTCTCAAATTGATAAGATACCCATACAGGATCAGTCCGATGTGGTATACAAGATTCCTTGTAATGACGACGGGTCCCACGTATGCCAGAAGGTATATGTGGGTACTACAAAATCTAAACTCAAGACAAGGATATCTGCACACAAATCAAATATAAAATTAAGTAATAATTTTTCGGACAACAAAACGGCGTTATCATCCCACTGCAAGGATACCGGACACTACCCTGAATGTGATAATGTAATCATCTTAGAAAAAGAGAAAAATTATAACAATCGATTTATATTAGAAATGCTACATATTTTGGACACCCCTAATGACAGGAAAATGAATTTAAAATCAGACACAGCCGATTGTGCATTTGCATATCGCAACCTGTTACTTATGCAGCAGTTACTCACGAACGTACGTACCAAAAACGTGTCAGCTGACACGACCTATCTTATGAGTGTGCAATGTAAACGAAAACTCACCGACGTGCAACGCCCGCACGTACGTAGCCCGGAACGTAGAAATCAAAACAATTTTGATTTTTTCCGTAAGAACGTGTCAGCTGATCGCTCTATCACTAGACAGAGTTGCCTAGTAAACTGCTGTGCGCTAATTTTTGACCGTTTGCAGTTTTATGCAAAAACACATAATTAAAGTTTGAAAAATTGTGAAAATAATTCGAAATAATTATGTAAAAGTGCTGATTATAAATATGCAATCTATTTATACTTATTTAATATGTATTCCGGCCTTTCACAATATCAAAAATTGAATTGGAAAAAGTTGATGTTTCCATAAGCATACATGCAAAATGGTCAATGGCAACAGTGCTTATCTGTAAACAATACACACACAAATATGTTATGTACATGTACACAGACGCACACATTGATTATACGGGCTTGAGAGTTCGGTCAAACGTGTTTCGTACGACAAACGTCCGTACGTACGGCACACGTCGGTGGGTAACTGCCGCATTAGGCACAAAAAACAATGCTGATCGAATTATTTACATATATGTATGTACGTTCGTCGTCGGGACAACAACTATGACATTTTGGGATGATCATCTGTTTGCTGTCTTATGTTGTTTTTTTATGAATTTTGTTTTCGATTACTGTTCTTTTGTTTGTTTACTTTTTCGGTCTATACCAATTGTACGCTTGTTATATATAACTATTGTAGAGCTTTTTTAGTCTTCAAAGCATAGCTTAAGATGTAAGTGATGAATTTTTGTTGATGCCTTTTTTTGGTTTTAATAATTATGTTTTATGTTATTTCCAGTCCTGAGGATGACTTCAGACTGAAGTCGAAATATTGAAAAATAAAAACAAAATAAAGTACACATCCAAGTGTTTTATTTAAGAAACCCCGGCCTTGAGCTCAACCAAAAATTTCATTTTTTTAAATAGAAAAACCAAGCCTTTTATAGTAATAACACCGGTGTTCGCCGGCGCGCCGCCCACGCCGCCGCCACCGGTATATAATAGAGCCAACGCCGCCGCCGCCAATAATATGTACATATATTTTATTAAAGTAACTACGTTTCTATGTTCTAGTGAGTATGTGCTTAATAAAAATTTAATCAACTTAGAATTAGGCGTTTACAAATTTCTTTGGAACCAAAAATGGTCCTTTCCAACCCCATTTGGTCCGCTGGTCCCTTTTTTTCAATTTTGGTCCGTTTTAGGCTGTAGCCAAGATTTTGGTAATTTTATCCGGTTTTCGCTGAGGTAAATATGTACAACGCTCACCACAAAATTTTTCAAACCTTCATTAACCTTATATAATTTTCAATTTACCTCAATGGATTTCTTGCGAAAAAAATTTCTGTTATTAAAATGAATAGGAACAATAGCACTTCAAGCAAATCAATTTTCGTTAATTGTTGATGATACAAGCGGCCAATCAGAAAATCTTGTTATAGTTCTAGATATTTCGATCGGTATTAAACACTTTTCGTGATAGTTTATGTCACTATTTGAACTCAAAAAAATTGTTGCAAATGCACGCGTACCTCAAAGAAATGAGAGGAGTCTGCCTCTGATGAAGCCATTCTTGAATTGAAAACTAAATCAAAGCATGGGAATAATTTGTTTTATATTAAGTGCACTTGCCACTTTCTTAATTTATGTTCAAAGTATGCGTGCAGGCACACCGATGGGTATTTACAGTAGTTAACGTAGATCTTTTATAAACGCTTTGTGCCAAATTATTCCCCTTGGCGAGCAGAATCCCAGAAACTTTTATAATAACACTGTTGACTAATTTCTAGTATGTACCTAGTTAAATGTGATCATTGCACAGTTGAAACTTTTAAGACCTTTCAATACAATGGTCAATCTGAGGACTGTGGCTAGATTCAATAAATGTGTATTTTGAAATGTAAATTTTTGTCTAAACCAAATTATATGTTCATTTCAAAACTCGGACTTACTGAATCTAGGCCGTAGATGGGAAAATTGAAGCGTGTGGGTGTATTGGTAAACTGAAGAGCAAAGAAGTAAATTTGAGTGTCATTAAAAAAAAATGGAGCACCCATCTATTGGAAACAATTTTTTACCTTTTAGGACTGATTTTATTATAAAGTTGATAGAACCGCGCTCTGGAGAAATTTAGTTTAAAAATAAGACTTTAATGTAACTGAACTAGTTTCGCTTGTCACACGCGCTTTCCCCTAAGAGTTTTCGTTAAAACAGATATTTATATAAGGCTTTTTGTTAAAACGAAAGTGTGTGTGGCATTGAACTTCACCACAGCTGAAATTAAAGGTTTTACATGGAACTCGACACATTTGTGAATTACCGAATTGTTTGTAAACGAATTAAAGAATACAAAAATTTGGTCAATTTCTTTGATATTTGAATTTCCCCAAAAAATTAGTTTTTTGAAAAATGTTTTCTATGTTCTTTTGGGGAACACAAAGTTACGTAAAACCTTTTGGCTACACAATCATAGTAGCGGCTTATATAGTTATAATATTTATAAACGTATAGTAAAATCTACTCCGATCGTGGTAAAACTCAAAGGAAGTTCTTTATGATAGACAACCCCCTAAAATATGCATGCCGAACTTGTCAGAAGAAGGGAACCCGTCAACGGAATGAGAACACCTGAATATTCATTTCATCATGTTTTTATTAAAATTTAAAAACCAAAAAGTGGACAGTGGCAGGCGCAACGACAGTTTTAATAATAATTTCCATTTCTCACAATAGGTTTAGCACTGGCCTATTCATACCTTTACCTTTACATTAAGTGTTTCACAGTTGTAAAAAATTGAGTATGGAAAGTGTAATAAGACTAATTCGCCTGCTTTACATACAAACATTTCAAACATCAGAACTGGGTTTGAAAATCTTTTTCCGAAGATACCTCATGTTAAATCTTACTTCTCAAAGGTTATAAATCAGGGAACTTCACTATGTATGGCCATTGTTAGCGAGGCCCCTACTGCTGAAGAAATAGATTTAGGCCCACAGGGCAATAACCAGCCCAGAAAAAATGCGATAGCTCATTACCAAAAACCGATAAAGTGATAAACCTTGGTAAGTTGGTTGACTTTGGAAAGCGCCATTGAAGATATCAAGTTTCAAGTATTTTCGGTATATAGCTTCATTTATAGTAAGGGGCAGTGTGCACTCAACTTTCAGTTACCTAGCTCAGCTTCGGTATGGAACTATCAACTTCTAACGTCGTACTCATCCACAATGGTCAGAGTATGAAGCGGTTTAGTGATCCGTTCGTGGTGAATAATGTAAATTTGTTGAAATGAATATTTATTTTGCAGTCCACTGAAAGCAACCGACAGTTAGAAGTCAAGGGATTATCAAATTTCTCATAGTTTACCCGGTCCTTAAACTATAGTAAGCAAATGCATATCGATGGATTTAAGTATCGATACGGGTATGGTTGTTGTTGTGTTAACGATAAAGACACTCCCCGAAGGTTTTTGGTAGTGTTACCATAAAGGTACTAGCCCGGTCATCTCGGGAAACGATTAATATGACCACACTAAACCTTCTACCGCCCCCACCCCCTAGTGCCATGAGGAACTCGTGGTCGCCAGAGACTCGCCTGCTTAACATGTGTATTATACATTCAAATTTGTACCAGGATTCCCCTCGCATAGGTGAGGTTCTTAATTGGGTTGCGGTAGCTTTACTTCTTGTTTCTTTCTCTCAATTTTACGTCACCTCATTTGAGTATGGCAATAAAGTAGACGTTTTCTGTACTGACTTTGTAAAGGCATTTGACACTATTACTCCCAATATATTGTTATGTAAGCTTGAGTTAATAGGTGTCTATTCCACATTTTTATATTGGATTAGATCAAATCTCTCCAATCTAAAATCATTTGTTGAAATTGAGAATGTCAAGTCATACTCCTTTGGAACTTCATTAGGTGTACCACAAGGAACTATTCTCGAACTAATTCTTTTTCTTCTTTTCATTAATGATGTCGGTACTTGTTTCAAGAACTCACTGAACTCACACTGAAAAAACCGGCCTTAGACATTTCTGATCATGATTTCAAATTATTATGTCTTGGTTTACAATTGTCTGAATATACCCACACTAATGCTATCATCCAGTAAGCTTTCTAGCTCCATATCACGCTCAATTCTCACGGAAATTCTCTGGAATCCAGGCTATCTAAAACTAGGGCTAGCTTTGACTTAAGCTGCAGACATTGGTGCTTTATCGGTAACCGTATCGGTAACCTTATAACAGCTGATTCGACCAACCTTATGGGAATCAATGCAATCGATTATTGGTGCCGCTAAGGTCGTAACCGTACCGTAGCCCACCAATTGGTTTTTGGTTTACCGTCGTAACGATAAACAGCTGATTACGTTAGGGATACGACTACAGCGATACGACAAACGGCACCAATGATTCCCGATTTAAGCTGAATATTAAGTAATTTAATACGTTTGTTTTTGTTATTGATAGTAAAGAAATATTACAAAGTTTACAACGGCAATGGTTACATGTTTCTGAATTCCGCTTCAAACTCAGCTGAGAGCTGAGTTTGGAACTCGAAATCCCCATAATTCATATTTCATACTGGTGTTAAGGCAAAAAAAAGGTTCTATCCACTCAACCATATGAGTGCTCCCCTGCAAGCTTCGTAAATTCTCTAATAGCGTTTTCTTTTCTGAAAAAAGTTGTTGCTTGAATAAATCGTAAAACCTTATTAAAATTACTCCTACCCTTGAATCGTGTCAACTTTTATAATGCATGAAAAAAACATAAATGGCTACCCCGTATATCAGCTGATTCTCACAAGTTCATTGTCAATAATAATAAAAATTCATTAGCAATTATTGCCTTCATTTAAATTTTCTTCGCTAAAAATTTGTGAAGTTACGAAAATAAATTGACACGATCAGCTGATTTGGCAGGGTTACACTGCCACACCGTCATTTTATGTAGGGTAAAAGTATAACGCTTTTGCGTTGCGAGCAGGCAACAATTTTCACAAAAGGAAAGCTTAATACTTTGGCCAGAAAAGAAAACGCTATAAGTATTGCTATTTTTGGTGCTTCCTTTTAGACACAATTTGGTACATATGTATTGTGGCGAATGTTGGGATCACTATGCGGTTATTACATCATCACAACAACAAAAGGAGCAAGCAGCCATACATATGTACATGTATACACTAAAGCAAGCAGCCACGCTTACGTACAAGGCAACGAAGAATATTCCGCTCCCATAACCAGCAGCTCAAAGTGAAGATATATCTCACATACACATATGTAGTCATCAACTAAGAGCATAAGTTGTTACTCAAACATAAACACGCATATAGATAACCCAGTATGCGATACAAATATTCCATGTTAGTGAAAAGTCTAGACCTTAGGAGAAATATGTGAACGAGGCAACAGAGAGTATAAAAGCAGCAGGTTTGATTTAAACACGGTATTAGTTGTGAAGTGAAGTATAATTGTGAAGTAATACTCCAAAATAGTCTAATAAAGACCATTTTGCAATACTGAATATTGGAGTTCGGTGATTGGAACGTTAACAGAAGGTGTATAATTATCAGGAATTTCCCAAAATTCGTTACAGTATATTGCATGTTTTTTAATCCGTATTGTGTGGAATATTTACAGGCGCGCATCAACAGAGCTCAGCTTCCGAAAAGCTAGCTGATGAAGAAGTGTAATTCAGAAAAATGTCCTAGTAGCCATTTTGTAATTTTTCTCTGATATCAATAACAAAAACAATTGTATAAAGCAATATGAGCCTCTCTCCACATACTTACTACGTTTTCGTTTTTTGATTGGGCTTAACTCTGTTTGGGCCAGCTTAAGTTTAAGGTTTATTTAAAAAAAACGAGTGAACTAAAATTTATCTAACCCGTATTTAATTAGCATTAAATATGGTGCAATTTAGTACGCTCTCGTTTTTGATTCGGCTGGAAAGGTTGGGCTAGTTTTAGAGAAGTTGGGAGAGCCATGAAAAGCTTCTCAGCAAAAATTCATTTGGTTTTGCCAATGCCATTCAAAGTAATCCATATCATTTTGAAGGAAATTTTAAAAGTAAGTCTTCAGATCTGGTTTTTCAATAAACAGAGGTTTGTATCCTCGTTGTAACTGTCAACATTTTTATTAAATCTTTCATTCATTACAAATAATCGACTGGCTAAATGGAGCGTCAGAATTGAGCCAAAGTCGTGACGTGAATTCACATCAATAATTCAATCATTATGTATACACATACGCGTGCACGCGGCGGAGAAGCAACGCACAAGCACATGCAGATATCTTATATGAAATGCTCCTAAAGGTATGCAATTGTGATTGTGGAAGTGTCGCTCACACATACAAGCGCATGGGGTATGAGAGAAGCTATAAAAATTATACATCTGTAGTTGTAGCTAAGAAATTTATAACTAACTAATAAGTTCTGGAATTAGAAAAGCCTAGAAATATGCAACGAGGAGGTCGGATAGTATAAAACGGGCGACAACAGTGGAGGCGGAGATCAGTTTCATTTAATCTATCAGTCAGTTTGGTTATTAAGGAAGCTAGTTGCAAAGTATAAGTGTTATTGTGAAGTACTTTAATAAAGGCCATTTTTCAATTATTCAATATTGGAGTTATTTATTTAACAGTTTAATCTTATTTTATTTCATATTTTTTTATTTTATTTTATATTTTTTATTTTCCTATATTATATCTTATTTTCTGAACGTTATTTAGTGTTACTTTACTTAATTTTATTTTAGTATTTTTATACTCAGTTGAGCAGAGCTCACAGAGTATATTAAGTTTGATTGGATAACGGTTGGTTGTACATGTATAAAGGAATCGAGATAGATATAGACTTCCATATATCAAAATAATCAGGATCCAGAAAAAATTTGATTGAGCCACGTCCGTCCGTCCGTCCGTCCGTTAACACGATAACTTGAGTAAATTTTGAGGTATCTTGATGAAATTTGGTATGTAGGTTCCTGAGCACTCATCTCAGATCGCTATTTAAAATGAACGATATCGGACTATAACCACGCCCACTTTTTCGATATCGAAAATTTCGAAAAACCGAAAAAATGCGATAATTCATTGCCAAAGGCGGTTAAAGCGATGAAACTTGGTAGATGGGTGACGTTATGACGCAGAATATAAAATTAGTAAGATTTTGGACAATGGGCGTGGCACCGCCCACTTTTACAAGAAGGTAATTTAAAAGTTTTGCAAGCTGTAATTTGGCAGTCGTTGAAGATATCATGATGAAATTTGGCAGGAACGTTACTACTATTACTATATATGTGCTAAATAAAAAACTAGCAAAATTGGATGAAGAACACGCCCACTTTTTAAAAAAAATTTTTTTTAAATTCAAATTTTAACAAAAAATTTAATATCTTTACTGTATATAAGTAAATTAAGTCAAAATTCAACTCCAGTAATGATATGATGCAACCAAAATACAAAAATAAAAGAAAATTTCAAAACGGGCGTGGCTCCGCCCATTTTCATTTAGTGTGTCTAGAATACTTTTAATGCCATAAGTCGAACAAAAATTTACCAATCCTTTTGAAATTTGGTAGGAGCATAGATTCTATGACGCCAACTGTTCTCTGTGAAAATGGGCGAAATCGGTGGAAGCCACGCCCAGTTTTTATACACAGTCCACCGTCTGTCCTTCCGCTCGGCCGTTAACACAATAACTTGAGCAAAAACCGATATATCTTTACTAAACTTAGCCCACGTACTTATCTGAACTCACTTTATCTTGGTATAAAAAATGGCCGAAATCCGACCATAACCACGCCCACTTTATCGATATCGAAAATTACGAAAAATTAAAAAAATGCCATAATTCTATACCAAATACGAAAAAAGGGATGAAACATGGTAACTGGATTGGTTTATTGACGCAAAATATAACTTTGGAAAAAACTTTGTAAAATGGGTGTGACACCTACCATATTAAGTAGAAGAAAATGAAAAAGTTCTACAAGGCGAAATCAACAGCCCTTGGAATCTTGGCAGGAATACTGTTAGTGTTATTGAATATATAAATAAATTAGCAGTACCCGACAGATGATTTTCTGGATCACCTGATCCACATTTGGTCGATATCGCGAGAACGCCTTCACATATACATCTAAGGGCCACTCGCTTTCTAAAACCCTCATCAATACCTTTAATTTGATATCCATATCGTACAAACACATTCTAGAGTCAACCCTGGTCCACCCTAATGGCGATATCTCGAAAAGGCGTGCACCTATAGACCTAATGCCCACTCCCTCTTAAAATGCTCAGTAACACCTTTCGTTTGATACCCATATCGTAAAAACATTCTAGAGTCACCCCTGGCCCACCCTAATGGCGATATCTCGAAAAGGCGTCCACCTATAGACCTAATGTCCACTCCCTCTTAAAATGCTCAGTAACACCTTTCCTTTGATACCCATATCGTACAAACATTCTAGAGTCACCCCTGGCCCACCCTAATGGCGATATCTCGAAAAGGCGTCCACCTATAGACCTAATGCCCACTCCCTCTTAAAATGCTCAGTAACACCTTTCGTTTGATACCCATATCGTACAAACATACTAGAGTCACCCCTGGCCCACCCTAATGGCGATATCTCGAAAAGGCGTCCACCTATAGACCTAATGCCCACTCCCTCTTAAAATGCTCAGTAACACCTTTCGTTTGATACCCATATCGTACAAACATTCTAGAGTCACCCTTGGTCAACCTTTATGGCGATATCTCGAAAAGGCGTCCACCTATAGAACTGAGGATTACTCCCTTTTAAAATACTCATTACCGCCTTTCATTTGATACCCATATCGTACAAACACATTCTAGAGTCACCCTGGCCCACCCTAATGGCGATATCTCGAAAAGGCGCCCACGTATAGACCTAATGCCCACTTTCTCTTAAATGCTCAGTAACACCTTTCGTTTGATACCCATATCGTACAAACATTCTAGAGTCACCCCTGGCCCACCCTAATGGCGATATCTCGAAAAGGCGTCCACCTATAGACCTAATGCCCACTCCCTCTTAAAATGCTCAGTAACACCTTTCGTTTGATACCCATATCGTACAAACATACTAGAGTCACCCCTGGCCCACCCTAATGGCGATATCTCGAAAAGGCGTCCACCTATAGACCTAATGCCCACTCCCTCTTAAAATGCTCAGTAACACCTTTCGTTTGATACCCATATCGTAAAAACATTCTAGAGTCACCCTTGGTCCACCTTTATGGCGATATCTCGAAAAGGCGTCCACCTATAGAACTAAGGATTGCTCCCTTTTAAAATACTCATTACCACCTTTCATTTGATACCCATATCGTACAAACACATTCCAGAGTCACCCCTGGCCCACCCTAATGGCGATATCTCGAAAAGGCGTCCACCTATGGACCTAATGCCCACTCCCTCTTAAAATGCTCAGTAACACATTTCGTTTGATACCCATATCGTACAAACACATTCTAGAGTCACCCCTGGCCCACCCTAATGGCGACATTTCGAAAAGGCGTCCACCTATAGACCTAATGCCCACTCCCTCTTAAAACGCTCAGTAACACCTTTCATTTGATTCCCATATCGTACAACTAGAGACACCCCTGGTCCACCTTTATGGCGATATCTCGAAACGGCGTCCACCTAGGGAACTAAGGATCACTCCTTTTCAAAATACTCATTAACAGCTTTCGTTTGATACCCATATCGTACAAACATATTCTAGAGTCACCCCTGGTCCACCTTTATGGGGATTTCTCGAAAAGGCGTTCACCTATAGAACTAAAGCCCATTCCCTTTTAAAATACTCATTATCACCTTTCATTTGATACCCATATCGTACAAACACATTCTAGAGTCAGCCCTGGTCCACCTTTATGGCGATATCCCTAAATGGCGTCCATCCATAGAACTATGGCCTACTCTCTCTTAAAATACTCTTTAATACCTTCCATTTGATACACATGTCATACAACCACATTCCAGGGTTACCCTAGGTTCATTTTCCTACATGGTGATTTTCCTTATTTTGTCTCCATAGCTCTCAACTGAGTATGTAATGTTCGGTTACACCCGAACTTAGCCTTTCTTACTTGTTTATGTTTATTTTACATAATTTTATTTTATTTTATCTAATTTTTTGTTATTTTTTTAATTTTGTTTTATTTTGTTTTTATTCATTTTACTTTATTTGACTATCCTTTGTTTTACTTTACTCATTTTTATTTTATTTTCTTTTTTCTATTTTTTTTCACTGTACTTTATTTCGTTTTATTTAATTTTATTTTACTCTTTATTTATTTTATTTGTGTTTTATGTTTTAACTTTTTTATTTTTTATTTTAACTTTATTTTGTATATAATACAAATTTGCTACAAATGAGGACTGCCGTTGACATAAAGGTTAAGTATTGAATTATCACAGAGCTATATTTGGGCAATTCAAAAGGCCGTATAAGCTATGCTTTGTTCAAATTTTGTATTGGAAACCGTGTAAACAACTCAAATCTTAAAATTTTACATTAATTTTATTCTATATTATTTCAATTTTATTTTATATTATTATTTATTTATATTTTTTTAATTTATTTAATGGTTCTTATTTCATTTATTTTATTTTATTTTGTTTTATTAAAAAAAACCAAAAAAATTAATTTTGTGTTTGTTTTGTCCTATTATATTTCTTATAATTACTGTACTTTTCTTTCTATGTTTGCGCTTTCCTGTTTCATACAAATCTAATCAAATGGTGTACAAAGATGTTATAATCAAAAAAAAACCTAAAAAGAAAAGTTTCTACTTGAACTTGAATACCTAGGTACATGTTTTTGAAAATACTCTTTTTATCAATAATACAAATCACGCATTCGCTTATGTTTGCCATTATATCTCTGGCTCTTTACTTCCACAGCGGTGTATACATCTCTTCGTACAATCAAATGCATACAAATTGTATATTCGCTCAGAGGCATTAATTTATAAATAGGTGACGTGTTTACTCTGAGTTGCTGAGGGATTTTGTTTGATTGTTCCCTTACTATGCTATAATAGATCCACCAAGTTATATGGCTGTACCTTTGATCAAATAACACGCAACCACATTATTTAAGTTGCAATCTATATTGTCTTCGTTGTGCGTATTATTCGAGTACTAAATATCAGTGCGTTGCAGCCACGATCCGCATCCGCTTCTAAACGTGGAAAAGCTGCGTTCTAGATCACAAATAAGTCCAAAGAAATATATGAACATTAGAAGCATATAACAAGTACACTTCGAGGCGCCGCCGATGGTGCCCCATCGGAATCACGTACGAAGACAAAAAAAAACGGATTTAAACGGTGGATTCAAGATAGAAGCGATACCCTGTAAGAAAAATATTCTATGCAGTCAACTCAAAAGGTCTTCTATTCATCGTATTGATATGTTTTAATCAAATTTTGTATTAGAAACCATGGAAACAACTTTAAACTTAAGACTTTACAACGAGTACGACACTCTTGTGAATTGGATAATCAATATGAAATTTAGTAAAAGCCTAGGCAAAAGCCCAAAGTTGCAACTCAACGAAAACGACGACCTGGTAAACAATATAAAGAGAGTGCTTAGATTACGAAGGGAATACTTACCTGCCATTTTAAACGAGGCAGCGTTAAGCCTCAAGAAAAGACGTTAATCCCAAGCAATCTAAGATGCTGAAATTACA
>JARSSU010007133.1:0-37481 GCA_029619165.1 Eurosta solidaginis | reverse complement strand
AATCTACTCTGCGAATGTCTAGCGCTCGGTAAAGAAGGCAACGTTTTATGGGCAAGATGTTTCTCGAAGAACGGACTGATATAGCTGAGGTCAATGCACGACACTTAGTTAGTTTCACAAACTCAAAGAAGTGGTTTGATTAGGAGAGTAGAAACAAATCCGTGTGGTTCAGAATTGGCCTATAAGGCCTAGGTGTGTCGCTCCGATGCGGACGGCAGCCACTTGAACCTAACTAACCTAACCTAAGTTCAGATTTTGACGGAAAATAACAAGTTTTCTTCGATTTTTTTACCTATGCTTCTTGATTCTTGACTTAAAAAAAGCGGATAGGCACTAAAATTTCTCCCTGGCAAATAAAGCCTGATAAAACAATTAAAAAGAGGGATAATATAACTGGTAAATCAGGATTCTGGTTTATTGTTCATGAAGTGGATGAGAAAAGAGCAGCTTTATCTAACATCCATGATGCAAATAAATTTCTAAAGGTGAACCAACGGCAAAACGATGGTCTTTGCAAAGAGATCGAAAAGCCGAAACATTATACATGATTATAATATGCAAATGAGCAGTCGTTGACATGCTGGATCAACTAAAATAATATTACGAACTAAATAGAAAAGGCCAAATATGTGGCGTCGAGTATTTTTTCAAATTCTTGATATCGCAATAGTGAATGTTTTGATTATTGAAAAACAAGTAAGGAAGTCTAAGTTCGGGTGAAACCGAACATTACATACCCATCTGTACACTTGAAATGCTGTTGTTGTTTGCTTTGTGTGCTTAATAGTGTTACAAGTGATACATATACATATGGTTCTATTCTAAACTAATTTTCGTTTTATAGAAGCAAAAATGATACAGAGGCTATCACCAATGACATTGTGCGGGTAATAATGCAGTTTTCTTTTAAGATACTGTTCAATTTAAAATAAAGATATAACAGAACAATAAATATAAACACACAAGTGCCATTGTACTAAAAGCGTTATTACAAAAAAAGGGCAGGGTTATTAACGAAATTTCCAACTTTTATTAGAAATAGCTTATTACCTGCATCTATGCACTTTTACAAAATCTTTTATATAAAAGAAGGCGATTTAACCGATTTAGTCCATTTTTACTGAAAATATTTCCTGTTTAGAGGCATACATATGCACCAAATTTTTCGTCGAGTTATGGCTCCAGAAACGTTGGGAAATGTACTGTAAGAAAGGGGCAGTGCAACGCCCATTTTAAAGATTTGAAATTTTTCCCATTTATTGTTATAATGGCACAAAATACGATTGGTAAAGAACTATTTTTCGCTAAGATATAACTTATTATTTTTGCCTACGACCCTTTTTAAAGTCATTTATATAAAAGTGGGCGTGGTCGTTAACCAATCATATCCATTTTACTAAAAATATTTCCTGCTATAAGGAAAATATACTTACCCAAATTTGTTACGATATATACATTTTTCTTCGAGTTTTGGCTCCCGAAACATTGAAAATTGCTTAGACAAAAAGGGGCGGTGCCACACACCTTTTCAAAAATTTTAGTGTTTTCCAATTTAATGTTATAATTCAAATTATAAAGTAAAATTCTATTGATACAAAGCTCTTTTTCTCTAAGATATAGGTTGTTTTTTTCGTCCACGATTCTTTTAAAAATCGTTTATATAAAAGTGGGCGTGGTCTTTAACCGATCTCGTCCATTTTTCTACAAATATTCCCTGCTTTAGGGAAAATTTTTATACCAAATTTTATTTCGATCCGTTAATTTTTCTTCGAGTTATGGTTCCCGAAACATAGAAAATGGCTTAGTCGTAAAAGGAGCGGTGCACGCCCCATTTTTTTAAATTTGAAGTTTTTCCTACTTATTGTTATGAATCCACTTAGGAAATGAAAAACCATTGATATAAAGCTCTTTTTGCAAATATATAGCTTATTTTATTCGTCCACGACCCTTTTAAAAATCTTTTATATAAAAGTGGGCGTGGTCCTTAACCGATTTCGTTAATTTTTCTTCAAAGCATTCCTTATAGTAAAGGCAACCTCTCTGCCGAATTTGTTACGATAGGCTTAACGATTTAGATTTATGATTAATAATATTTGTTAAAATTGATTTTATGACAATTGGGCGGTGCCACACCCATTAAAAAATTTTTTTTTCAAATTTTTATCAAGTCTCAATATCAGTCCACACGTCAAATTTCAATATTCTAGGTCTATTATTACTAAATAATCAGGTTTTATGTGGTTCCAAAATGTTATATATATAAAAAGTGGGCGTGGTTATTATCCGATTTCGCTCATTTTCAATACCAATCTATTTTGGGTCCAGGTAAGCTCGTGCACCAAATTTGGTGAAGATATCTCAATATTTACTCAAGTTGTCGTGTTAATGGACAGACGGACGGACATGGTTCAATAAACTTTTTTTCGATACTGATAATTTTGATATATGGAAAGTCTATATCTATCTCGATTCCTTTATAATACCCTGTGTACATTAAAGGTATAAACAAGGCTGCGCATGCCTGCGATTTTTATTGTTGTGATCGATTTGTAAGAAACTGATACCTTTATTGGCAAAAGGTGGCAACCTTGTGAAAACATCCTCAGTGGCAACACCAAGTTGAAAAGTCTTAAAACGTAATACTATATCGATGTACCGAATTTGATTCAAAACGGTTTAAGTCATTTCCGAGATGGTAGTGGATATGTAAAGAAATATAAAAAAGGTGAGTTAGTAACCCTAAGTGGCAATGGAAGTGAGACAATAATTTTTTGAACAGAAATAACTGCTGTTTTAATGTTGGCCTGTTAGATAGATCAAATGCTCCACCGTGCGGCGTACGTGCGCTGTCAAAATGTAAGCTCATGCAAGCTTATGGAAACGTACCTTACGTGCGTTGTATGTATGTATGTAAACTGCATTTTTTAAATAAAAGGGTTATAATATTAATTTCGCCATCCGGATTAAGATTTCTGAGAACCAAATGTGTCTTTCGATACAGCTCTTAAAAGCAGTCAAGTGCTAAAGCAAAGAATTTAAGAAATTTTCAATTATTTTCATCTTTGTTTCTGTAAATGGCCACTCTGAATAAAAAGCGTCAGAAAATTTAGCCCGGCATTATGTTTTTAGTAGCCGAAGTAGCGCCCGACGCACAGTGGCCTTTTTGTATGATTAAGACACGAAACATTAATAACTCACTGAAAAATTAATATATTTCATTCAAACCAAGTGTATATATTTTTATGCCTTACCCCCCTTCAGTGAGGATAGGCGAAGGGGAGGAGGTGGGGGTTTGGGGGGTTGGCCCCCTCCAAAATTTTTGAATTTACCCCAAGCATAACTTTCTTATAGCCTTATTTCGTTCTTTTGTTCACAATTGAACACAACTATATTTAAATTTCTTATCTTCTTCAAGCCATGAAACAGGCTTTTCCAAGAAAATTACTTTGGTGTAATTCACTTGAATCCATCTCATACGAAACTTTGATAAAAAATTCGAACTTTACTGCAGCATTCATCATACAATCCCTCATCTCTATTTATTTCCTCCCTAAAACAGCACACACGTGGTCTAAAACGGCTTTATCCTTTTGCTTTTGGCCACGTTCTGCAACCCAAACATCATACAACTCTCACTTTGTTATCGTCATTACATCAAAACGAGAGCTACGGGGATGAAGAATCATTTGAGTTATATGTAATAATATTGAATTATAGCAGAAATACAAACATTATTGTGGTTCAAAGTTTTGGCAGGCTTTTCTTTTCACGGTTTTATATATTTTCAGCACAAAAATAATACACATTAAAAAACTAATAATTCCGAAAAAATATTCAACTTTCAATTTTAAACCACTCGTTATTTCACTTCTGTTCGTGTATGTCATCAACAACTCACAGTTTGACAGCAGATTAATCAGTGAAGAACAATAATTATAAGAAATGATAATTACCGTTATATACTGTGGACATTATAAAAAGCAAACTGCATTCAAATCTAAAAAAATTTGATTTGAAAATGTTTACTATTTCGCGTCTAAACCAAGCAAAAATGCCACTGTGCGACGCGAGTAGATAATCACCATTGGGGAAATGTGGCATGAAATTCGTTATTTCCAACACTAGAAAAATTTTATTTTGATACTAGCAGACCCGGCAGACGTTGTTCTGCCCTAAATTTGGCCTATCTGCATATATTTTAAAAAGCTTTTTCCGTCTAACTCCGCTGTCGCCCTCTTCACTTTTTCCTAATCCTTTTATTCACTCCTCCCTCCGTCTTTTTCGGTTCATCTATCTCCATCTTCGTCTCATCCTATATATCCCTCAGTCTATCTCTTTGTTCCAGTCTCAGTCCTATTCCCACTCGGAGTCTCAGTCCCAGTCCTAGTCCAAATCCCAGTCCCAGTCCGTCTCTGGTCTACTTCTCGGGAAAAAGGATCTTAATACTAATATAAGTAAATTTATATACCAAATTTCAGACAAGTGAAATAGGACATATGTAAATAGGTATATGGGTATTATTAATTCATGACTCTATTTCAGCTTCGCATGCATAATTATCAGTTCTGCCAGGTTGATGCGACTAAATCGAATGTCACAATGAAAATTACTTTAGAGCTCTCAGCAACAGCTTTCAAGTTGATATCCATATTACCCACACATTCTAGGGGTATCCGGGTTCAAGTTTTGGCCTATATCTCGAGACCCTAGTCACCCAGCGGTATAATATATTACTCTGTACTAAAGCACTCTTCAACAGCTTTCATTTGTTATCCATATTCTATAAACACATCCTAGGGGTCCCCGGGTCCACTTTTGAACAAAATCGACCGACGCATCTCTTTAAACACCGGCGACCAACTAACATACATTTTAGCCTTTCCTTTTATATACATATATAGATTTTTATTTTTCACACTTCACTTAAAAATTGCACATAGAACAACTAAAGACTCTCCTGAATTAAAAAAAAATGTCTTAGTACTTCTAAATCGTGGCCCCCCTCAGAAACCCAGGGTCCGGGGGTTAACGTCTTCAGCACCTTTTTTGTTAAATTTTTCCTAATTTTCAGGTAGGAAAGCGCTTTTATTTTGTATATTTAAATATGTATTTATTTTATTTATCACGTTTTGTTTGATAAATAATGACATATGAGTAGTTAATTTAAAACATAACAGTATATACGACAATGTTATATACTATGTGAATATGTGTATGTGTATGAATATACCTTAATGCATACATATGTATGTAGATGAAAAGCGTAAAATTATGCATATTTAAAAAAGTTGTATGCTCATATGAAATATTTATGCGAAAATATTATGAGTATGATTTATCCTACTCTATGTCATTTGCATATCATTTGTACACTTATTTTAAAGTACACTTATTTTAAAGTATACATTCATATATGTTTATAACTTTTTATGCTAATTATACCTAAGAAGAGTGTAGAAATATTTTAGGCTGCTTCACACGAGACCCTTTTCTGATCGTTCTTTGACTTTCACTCAAAATTAAAAGGCAGTTGATGGGTGAATGTCAAAAAGTTGTCCAAAAATCGACGCGTGTGGCATCACCTTTAAATACGGTTACATAAATCCGAGCGGGTTGGGGGGATTAGAATATACCCGCGGTAGGTATGCCCGTCGAAAGAGGCGACTAAAATATCAAATTGATTCAAGGGGTTGTGTAACTCAACCCTCTCAAAGTGTTGCCAGCGCAATATATAGCTTCTCCAACCCAATTGTCAACCTCACCTACCCGTGGCGAATGCTGTTTCATTAACAGCCGAGGCGCTGGCGACCCCAAGTTCCTCATGGTACTAGGGGATGGGGAGCGCGTTATGGCCCAGAAGGTGTAATGTGGTCATACAAATCGTTCCCGAGATGGTCGGGCTAGTACCTTAATGATGCTTTGTTACAGGAATGTACCGGATCTATATCCGCAAAGGACCACCAAAATCGAAAATACTCCCCAAAGCCTTCGGGCAGTGTCTTTACCGTACTACAACAACAACAACAACAGTTACATAAATTTATTTATCATATCGTATATGTCAAATCGTTAAAGCTATATTTTGTTATATCGGATTATATTTAGCAAATGCGTTTGAACTTTTTTTCGTAGATAGTAGAATAGAAGGCCTCCTTTTACACTCTGTCGGTAACTTTGCGAAACATCTGACACACCACCCAAAGATTTTCGCATATAAATTAAAACCTTGAACTCTTTCTAATGCGGTTAGGATCTCAATATCATATTGAATTAACGTTGACACGTTAAATAACATAAAGAAATGCAAGCCAAAAACGTATACACACCTGGCTTCTTAGTTCTTTAAACGGTCATTTTTAAAGATTATATTTTTGTTTATAAATGCTAGTTCAATCTTAATATATAAAAAATACGTGTCACAACATTTTTGGGTGCGATGAACTCCTAAACTACTGAACCGATTTTGAATTTGTTTTGCACCCTGTGTGTAGTTTGATCTAACTTGAGAGATAGGATAGGTTGTATCCCAGTTTATAGTCGCAATATTATTTTATTGCAAGTTCTTTTATTTGTTTATACGAAATAATAAAATGTTGCGTATACGCAGTGGCACTCATATTTTCAGGTGGTTCGGATATACTTCCGTGTAATTGCTTGGTGTTTAATTAAACAACCTGCTTATCATTAAAAAAAAATTATAGCGAATGATATCAAGTATAGACACATCACCAGGGCCGCCGGGAGGGTCTGGGGGCGTTTCTGAGGGGGCCCGCGATTTAGAGGTACTATGACATTTTTTTTAATTCAGGAGAGTCTTTAGTTGTGTAGAGGGTAATTTTCATACCCCTGGGTGACTAGGGTCTCGAGATAAAGGCCAAAACGTGGGCCCGTTTACCCCTAGACAGAGTTTATACAATATGGATATCAAATGAAAGCTGTTGATGAGTGCTTTAGTAAAGGGTAGTTTTCGTATCTATTGGTGACTAGGGTCTCGATATATAGACCAAAAAATGGGCCAGGGAATGCCTAGACAGTGTTTATACAATATGGATATCAAATGAAAGCTGTTGATGAGTGCATTAGTACAGAGTAATTTATTATTCAGAGACGGACTGGGACTGTGATTAGGACTAGGACTGGGAATGATACTCGGAGTCGGACTGGGACTGAGACTCGTAGTGGGACTGGGACTGGGACTGGAATAAAATACATACCACCCTCTGGGACAGGCAATGCAGGGATGCAGAAGAATGAGAAGAAATTGGGAGAAAAGAAAAGAGAGAAAGAGATTAAGAAAGATATAGAATAAGACGAAGATGGAGATAGATGAAGCGAAAAAGACGGAGGAAGGAGTGACTAAAAGGATTAGGAAAAAGTTAAGAGGGGAAGAGTGAGACGGAAAACGCTTATTAAAATGTATGCAGATAGGCCAAATTTAGGGCACGACAACGTCTGCCGGGTCTTCCTAGTAATTTAATATATAACACGGAGACATGAAAAAATCAGCAAGTAACGAATAAACGAGCCAAGGTGAATCGCGCTTTTATTTTTTTGTGTTTTGAAAAATTTCTAACCCTTATAATTTTTATGGCAGCCATTTGAATACCCCTTTATACTAACGGCATAAAAAAACTGTGTATGAATACCGCTATGGAATAAAACAAGGATATTGTTGTTGAATTTTGTTTTTCATTTAAATATCGACTGCTGAGCGGAATATCACCCCATCTCGGCTGCCATTTCAAAAAACGAATTTTACCGGAAAGCTTATCAAAAACGCCCCATTTAAGAACTTGATGAAGAACATTATATCTTAGAATTTGTTTTAAAACATCCCATTTGTTCAAAAAATTCGCAATATTTTGACGTGATTGTGAAATCGAATCTCAATACATACATATATCGTTTTTCAACCGATTTCTGATATACGAGGTTTTTGAGTCTAGTATTTGCCTAGTGGACGCTGTTATTTTATACTATGTATATGTCCTGGCACCGGATTGGAGTTTTTCCGTTTGGTCGTCAAACAAATTTGGTATTACTATGGACACATTCAGTATATGTGAGGTCTTTATTGACCGGTCAGCTCAACCTAATCTAACCAATACAACGAGCAACAGCGCTGACTCCAAAATTAGTGCTGCAATTTATTGTTTGTGTGAATTAAAATATTAAGGAAGTGAACATTTTTTAGTGCGAGTGCATTGAAAAACAGAATGATCGGGATTGTCCAAAACAAACATCATCATCATTCATCATTTATTGGCTCTTAACCCCCTAAGCGATTTTGGCCGTTTCATAACAAGTCCCCCTGCTATCACGGTCTAGCGATAGCTGACGTCAATTTGTTGGCAAGAAATATACTCCGTTTGACTTCTAAGCTGACATTGTTTTTGCTGCTAATGCTGGTTCCCAAATAGACGAAATCCCACACATTATCGAATTTACATCTGTCAACAGTGAACTAACTGCCAAGGAGCGAATACGACGATCTTGTATTAAGCAAGTACCTACTTCGTCATGTCTCTATTTACCGCAAGACCCAATGTTTTTTGGTTCTTTATCTAATAACGACAAGGCAGAACTCACAGCGCGTTTGTTCAGGCCAACAATATCAATATCACCAAATTCATATATTCCGGGGCTTTTCACGAAGTGACAATATTTCTGTTGACCTCATGAAAGCAATGCTCAGACTTAACTTTAGGATAATGTAATGTGGGATAGTCTGATAAAGCGAAACATTTTGAGAAATACTTATTTTTGTGACCTTAGACCATTGGTTACCTAGAAATTCAATTCGTCCCTAGCTAGCTGACCATAGACCTATGGCACACACCGTAACGGTACTTAAGGCTCCATTACTGATACTTAGCAGAGACTTGACTTGGCTTGCGAACTGTCACTTACAGTTCTGTTAAATGAACATTGCATGTTACTGATTACTCCAAACTTAACTTGACTTAGAAGTCTGTTGAATTTTGATTTTCTATGTAAGTGTACAAATTGACATTTATTAAAAATAAATTTCAATGCTGATTATGATGCCAGATTTTATGCGCCAAGTGGAGTATAATCGTGGCTAAGTTGCCAAGTTTACGCCAAGTCAAGTCTATGCTAAGTATCAGTAATGGGGGCTTTACTCTGCACCAAATATTAAACTTAAATAAAGTCTCGGCTGTCATGTGATGTTTATCAGTAATTCCTTTATTTATTGAACTAAACAGCAAACAAAACAATTGCTAAGAAAACACTAATTAAGGTTTCCATTGTGTGGGTGTAAATAAAAACTAAGTAAAACGTTGTTTCTTCAAGTTATCAGAAAATCGTATGAAAAACAACTTCAAAAATTATAGCAAAATCTACATATTTAAATGCTAAGTTTTTTATTTGATTTGCTCATTGTCTTGCAAACTTAAATAAAAACAGTCTTAACGAATAGACAAACATATTTCAATACATTTATATCTTTTCCAAGTAAATTCTTTTGTGCGCATAAAATTTGGAGTAATAATATTTCGTATAAAAGAGCCGTTGGTGTCAAGCCTTTTACAGTTATATATTCAACTTCAATCAACTTTGTCTCTAAATAGAAATGAGAGCTCTTACGACTTTACTAGCTGCCCTAGTAGCGTTGGTGTTGATGGTGAACGAGGTTTCATCTAACAGTGATCTCCAAACTGACTTTGCAAATTATCCTTCTCAACGTGGTAAGGACCATAATCAACTACGAGATGGTGCTGCTGCTGCTATTGTAGCTGACCGTAAATTTGGCGCTGCACATTTTAGAACTAATTTAATAAAAGATTGTTTTGGTGGTAGTACTGGTGGTAAAGGTAGTAAAGGTAGTAAAGATGGTAGTAAAGATGGTAAAGGTGATAAAAATGGTGAAGATGCTAGGTAAAGGTGCCATAAATTTAAATGGATATTATGTTAATGATAAAGTGGACAACTATATACCTGCACCCAAGCAAAAAGGACGCAAGTAGACGTATAGTCAATAATGTCGCATAGAGCCAAAAGATTTTGGGAAATTCAACCTTCTTCATAAGTAATTAGTACAAAGGAAATTCCGAAATTATGAAATAATAAAATATGTAATGAGGTGTAGAATAATAATTTCATCTGTTAGATTTGTTAAACTTGAAGGCTTCACAGAATGAATAAAATTTTTTTTCGTTACATATGTATATTCATTTTTAATTTTTTGGTCGATATTTCGACTTCAATCAGGGCTGGGGACAATACGATAAAAATAATTGATTTAATATATAATTAAGTACATATTCATAAGAAAATCACCGCTTACACATATTAAGATTTCTGAGAACCAAATGTGTCTTTCGATACAACTCTTAACATTTTGGGCGTGTTTTCAGCAGTCAAGTGCTAAATCAAAGAATTAAAAAAGTTTTAATTGTTTTCATTTTAATTTCTGTGAATGGCCACTCTGAATAAAAAGCGTCAGAAAATTTCGCCCGGCATTGTGTTTTTAGTAGACGAAATATCTGCGCGTAATATGAGAAATGTCAGCGCCCGACGCGGCGTATATTGTTCGTCGCTTGGCATTGTGTTGACAGCTTAACAAGATTGATGTTGTATAGCTTTAACTTAAATTTAGATGTACATACTTTTCTTATTTCAAATTCCTGAAATCTAAATAAATGACTCAATTAGGTAACACACCCCACCCCACAAAACTAGACTCGGTATACTTTATACTTGAAAAAGTGGTGGAAAAAGTTTTTAAAACGAAAATGAATCTACGCAATCATAAAGAGCTCCTCTTTGCCGTGCTGAGCTGCCTTTTGGCCCATACGAATGCGCAATTTCACGTTTTAAATGGCCAAAAATACAAGAATAGAGGAACGCCCACATTCGGTAGCAATATTTAAAGCTGGAGTCATTGGTGTCGTATGTCGTATCGCTGTATCCGTATCCCTAACGTAATCAGCTGTTTATCGTTACGACGGTAAACCCAAAACCCAATTGGTTTACTACGATACGGTTACGACCTTAGCGGCACCAATAATCGATTGCATTGATTCTCATAAGATTGATCGAATCAGCTGTTATAAGCTGGAGACATTGGTGCTTTATCGGTAACCGTATCGGTAACCTTTTAACAGCTGATTCGACCAACCTTATGAGAATCAATGCAATCGATTATTGGTGCCGCTAAGGTCGTAACCGTATCGTAGCCAACCAATTGGGTTTTGGTTTACCGTCGTAACGATAAACAGTTGATTACGTTAGGGATACGGATACAGCGATACGACATACGGCACCAATGACTCCGGCTATAAGGTTACCGATACGGTTACCGATAAAGCAACAATGTCTCCAGCTTAATGCTAGCGTCTATCGTTGAGTTGGTTCCTTAAGCGCCAAATACACGACACGAACATTTCCGCGAACATTCCGCAATCTTGTTCGCAGCTTTGGCCATACACCATACGAACTTTTGGGCGAACATTAGTTTCTCTTTCAGACAGCGATGAATACAGACAACAATTGTGCTGCAGCAATATTGCTCGCTGTGGGAATTAAGCGTAAAAAAAAGAGAGAAGATCGCAAAAAAAAGAATTTGGTGCAAAGAATGGTTTAAAAAACGAGCAGTTCTTGGACAAAGTGAGCTTATTAAAGAACTGGAATTCACGTCACAAAATGATTTTAAAAATTACGTTCGTATGAGCAAGGCAACATTTGACCAACTTTTACAAAAGAGTAGGAACATATTCATCCTCAGCACCAGCACCAGACTTCAAACTATCTCTCTTTTTTTTTGATTCACGCCGGTATTACGCCCGCAAACTACTTATTTTTGTATAACTGTATCCTTTGTGGCATCAGGATCTACTTCTTTTAATTTTAATTTAATGTGACCTACTAGAATTTTGTGAAGCTTGCTTCACACGATTTTTCGTCCCTGCAACATCATTATTTTCGATAATCTTTGGTCAATATGAACTTTGTGTTTACAGTTGCGTATTGCGTAATAAATAAAGATCGGCGGAATCTTGTCGTTCTAGCTTGTGTAACCGATATACATATGTGCAATAAACACAGCAAGAGGGCAACGACGCAATGTGTAGGGTATACATTATGATTGTGATTATGACCCACAATCAAGAAATATAGATGTAGCTGTGCTTAAAGTGGATATACCCTTTTAAAGGAGTGATGCAGTACAAACAATATTACTTTGCGATGATCGTGTTATGGTTATGCATCTACAGTGGAAGCAGTAAGGAAGGCGGTCGGCATGATGTGTTGGTGCACAGTGGCTAGTCATTGTCGGCTGGGGCGGGTCCTTGCCAACCTTACTGTTCCTGCGCCATAAGCAGAAAAAAGTCATATCATGCCTATCAAAGCTAGCAGCTGTCAAATTCAAAAAAACCTAACAGAAGCGCAGAGACCGACTCAAAACGCTTATCAATACCAATTAAAACGACATCCGGCCGAACCGGTTGCCACGGACAAACCGTTAAACATTCAAAAATTTAAATTCAAATTCAAATAACCGCAAAAAAAGAAATTGACGCAAAAAAAAATTACCGAACCGGAGATGACCGTTACTAACTGTTAAAATCAAACTCGAAAAAAAAACGCTGAAAAAATAAAAATAATATACAAAAAGCTGAAAAATAAAAGGGCCGAATATACAGAGGGGGCGCCGCGGGTGTTGTTGCGACGCCCGGTGCTTAGTCCCACCCTCAAATAACCATGGCCACCGACGCACCTAAATTTCGGTGGCCCCTTACCTGTATACCCTACGTGCCTTCTAAAAGAATGAAGATGCCAACATTCCCATTTTTAATTACAATTTTTATTTATAATCCATCATTTAAAAAAAAATTAATATGTAGATGTATATACTAATCAATCCTGAGTTTTATCTAAATTTGCTTCCTTCAAAATAAGTTGTACGCATTAAGTTACAGAGGAAACGGTGAATAAAATGCTTGTTTAAGAAGTAAAAGAAATAATTTCGAACAAAGAAATTGTACATAAGTATCTAATTGACATAATTCATTACGATCCCGGTATTAAGAAACATGAATAGTAAATATTACTTTGTAAAGCCAAATTAATAATTCCTTTTAGGGGCTTTGAACGTTTTTAGATGGTTCTAAAATAAGTTTGGTTGCAAGTTTATTGCAGCTTATCAAATAAATGATCCTTCTTTTACTAATAAAAGGTGTTTAATATCTTCGACTGCTATTCTTTTGTTCGCAGCTGTATGTACATATAACATCTTTTTTTTTGTTGTAAAAAAAAATTATTCTTATTATAACTAAGTTTGATAACATTGTTGCGGTTGTTGCTCTGGTTTACAGGTCATTTGCTGAAAATAATGTGGATTCATCTAAATGCTCTTTCGAATCTATTTCCATACTGCTGAATAGATTCTAATTTCATAGGTATGCTTGTACATAGCAAATAACGTGGAAACCAAGCGAAGCACACTGGAGTAAAAAAAAATACCTTAAGAAAAATGTAGTTATTTGGCTCAAAATTCCTATAGTAAATCGTAGACCGCCTTACAGAGTTTGCAGACTTCTTAACATTTACATTTTCTTATTTCTAACTTAGAATGTTCCTTTTGTTAGGATTTAATTAGATTTTCTTATTTCACATCTATTTTAAATTATAGTTTTCCAAACTTCAAATTTACTTTTGGATTGTATTTAGTAAAAATTTTTATTTTTTTTTCTAAGTTCCAATTTATGATAATTGCATTCGATTGTATCCAATTACGTTAATTATACTTTTCTCATATCAGCAAGTTCAATTGTATTAAATTCATTTCATTTGTCTTATCTCGAGTCTATGGAAATCTGATTGCCACACCAATGGATATGGTCGGCAAAACTCTCGTAACAATTTAATAAGCTTTTATAGCTTTAGTCTTCGTTGACACATACTAACTTGTGCCGTGTGATCATATAGAGAAAAAATATTTATGAACTTTCAGGTGACGTTTCAGTCGCAACAGTATAGTGGAGCAGTAAAAAAAAATATTTCGAAAAAAAAATTATAGAAAGAGTTTATTTGTTCCTGATCACCAAGACGTAGATCCTCTATTTCTTGTTGCGACTAGATTCTAATTTCTCGCGGAAAGGCATATGTCGCTAATGTGTAATGCATTACCCATCCGCATGGCTTTCGCATGTATGTATAAAAAAAAATATGGTTCCGAGTGACACATTCAAAAATGTAAGGTACTATATGTACTAGTGACACTATTCTGTAACTTGACTGGAATAAAATTATTTGCAGAACTCCAACTTTTATAATTTAGGTTTTCTATTTCTTGGCTGTGTTGACCTTTCACAAGCTTTACAGAACAATGTTTCTTACTCGCAAGATTACAGAACGGGTTTTACATTGCACTTATCCGACGGGTCAACAGAGTTAAGAGCACCAAAGTGTCCGAATTCATATACCGTATGTTCGAATCGAGTTACAGAAAGGGGTCTTTAGGTTCATTAAGCGTGCTTGGAATGAATTACAAAAATTTGAAACGATAATCTGTAAGTGACGAATTTTATCACTTCATATAAATACATAATATAATTTCACCGAGTTGGAACGGACTCACCCAGTTTCAAACGTTGTTGTTGTAGTTGGTGTTGGTACTGTTGGTGGTTGTTGCGCTCTGGCCCGAGGGGATCGAGTGAACCTGGTGGCAATAGACTTCGTGATGACCTTCACGAACTTGATGACTTGGTGCTAATTATGACGTTCGTTGGGTTACGCTGCCGCGTGCTGCCGCCGTCTCTCAATTGTCCTTATGTTATTTGCTTCATATATGGGTGTTTTATGCTTGGTGGCGATAATATGATATTGTTACCGGAGACTGATCTTTTCCACTGCTTTCAACAATTCACCCGAGCGTGTGGGAATCGATGTATTACCCCAGTCAAAGAAAAGTGCTGTAACCTTTTTAAATTTTTTTCCACACAATTGAGTGTTGTTAGATTCGGTCACACATAAATTAGCAGCATTTTTTTGTTCGTGCTTTTCGTTAAAATTTCATTTTCGGCCATCAGCGTATGAACTTAATTGATAAGCGACTTTCTTGTCGCTGTTCTACACAATTTTTTTATAATAATCGTAGTGTATTATGTGCAATACAAATAGCGGGAAAACAATCGCTTATTGTTGTCCAATTTTGGGAGATTTTTTCTTTTTTCTTTTCGCTCCAGTCTAGCTGAACTTTCATGGCCGGAACCTCGTGCTAAAAGGCCAAATTTTTCTTCCTTTTTCTTTTTCCTCGTGCCTATCTGCTGGCAAAAAAAAACTCCATCCATTTTCTTGTGCTCGTGATGGCAGGTCTGTGTGTTCCCTTCTTTTTTGATATCTTTTTATCGCAACATTCGCCACATCGCTAGGTGTGTTCGCGTGAACACGCTCCCAAGTGGGTCGTAGCCGTAGACCGTAGCAGCGGACCGTAACAATCGTTTACACCGTGCTACACACATTTATTAAGTTCCATTGGTGCGTGAATCAGATACGGATAGAAATTTAAAATGCAAATGCAACAACAACGTTGTGATCCTCATATTTATCTGGTTCAATTTCTGATCCGCATAGCAGTTCTGTTCGTTTCGTTTTCTGTAGTAGATTTTTTGACAGCTTACCACTTTTGAGTTGGTAGCACTCATGGCTCAACTATATGGTTGGTTCATCTCTACAGCAACAACATACATTTGTTCATATTGCCAAAATCAGAGTGTTGCTGTTAGACGAATGGAATGGAATGAAAACATAATACTGTTTTCACACAGAAACTTAATGGTCTCATTTCACCTTCTAATGAAATCGTAAATTTTTGCTTTCACACAGAAGTAGTTGCTCGATTAGTATGAAGGACGAAATGTCAAACGATTAAAATGACAATGCTATATAACAGACAATGACATTTACTTTGACAAATGACATTTTTAAGCACTGAACACACCAAAAACTAAGAAACTGAACGCGGCCAACAGAGTTGTATTGGGCTTTTGATTTCATTAGGCATTCGATTAGTCACTAATGAAATAATTATAGATTCTAATTTTGTAGGGAAGATTGAGCTCAATAAGCGCCTTAATGTAGAAAACTGCATTTATTATTCAATAAGCCGTATGTGTGAAAATAGTATAAAACTTAGCAGCATTTGTATGTAGTAAGAAAATGTTGTAAATTTGTTGGTTTCATTTTAAGTTTGTCATCTCCTTCTGACAATCCCTACTATAGTGAAATGAAAAAAAATAAAATCAGCTGGTGAGATGTGCCAACCATATAGTTGAGCCATTGTAGCACTGAACTAAATATGTGTACATTTGTGTATACATAAAAGAATACGCCATATTTAAAAGCAGAAACAATGAAAGAGTAAACAAGGAAAGGAGGGAGGAAAATAAATAGTTTGTTTACGTGCGAAACTATTTAAATGTTAATAATTCTATCAGTATCTTGTGTACGTTTTTTCTTATTTTCAACAAAACAGATGTTTTATATTAGTGCTGCCAGTTCTCATAAAGTTGATCCAGATCGTTCCAATGAGATTTGAGCCAGAGCCAGAGCTCGATAAACCAATGGAACGGCCCTATTCTGTCCTATGAACCAAATATACTTTTTCGGAAAGGGAAGAAAAAATAAAAATACACGTTTAACGGCGATTTTCATGTACACGTCAGAATTTTTTTATCTGTAAAGTATAAAGCTCGTAGTCTCCGCCTGTGTGAAAGACTTTGGACTTTTAACCCTTTTTCCGTGATCGAATCGAGCTGAGTTTTTTTGCAGGCAGACTCGTGGAAATGTCTGTATCACATCTAATTAAAAAAAATAGATTTTTAACAATTCTCGGATTTTCCTGAATTAAAAAAAAATGTTTTTTCACTTTTTTCGGCATAACTTGAAGGGACTCAAAATTTTTAAACTACTAAAGCGTTCCGAAAAAAAATTTTTTTTTCAACCCATCCTACTCCATATATTTGTAGTTTATCAATAGTAACTTTCTAACACTAAACTGTTTATGACTTTTACAACACTTACAACTGATCTGACAGATGAAACATTAAATTGCACAATCGATATTGCATCATTTAAATTCGTTTAATTTATTGTTTGATACAACACACTCTGTGTCGTTTGTGTGTTTGTTCCGATCAGCTGACAGTTGCGCTACTAGGAGACGTTTTGTTTTAAGTTCTGTTGTGCGAAAACGTATTTCTATCAGGGATGCACCTTAACGTTAAGCTAATCGTTTATCAAAAAATTTCCACCGTTTCTGTTGAAACACTTTGAAATATTATCGATAGAGAAATTATCAAGATAAATTGTATTTCGTTTTTAACCGAAACGAAAAGCTTTCGTTAACGTTAAAAACGTTAACAAAAACGTGATACTTTATGTTTGAATTGTGCTGGCAATGCTATAGCCATGGTGAAGCCGTAAGGTGGTAACAGCGAGCGGACATACACACACAAACTCCATGTAATTTGTTTGTGTAATTCGTTGGTGGTAATGTCAAAAATACTCTGAGAAATGTTCGTACTGTCAAAATTCATTAGAAAAGTTGCAATCAGCTTGGCTATTGCTTTCACCTTTATGACTCCGCCATCAATCAGCTTTGCCAGCATAGTTTGAAATTAATAATCAACATAAACGATTTGATTTCGTTTTGATATGGCAGAAAACGAAACAAAATCATTTCGTTAATTTGACGTTCTTAACGTTAATAAACGAAACGAAATGACTTTGTTTCGTTTATTAACGTTAATTATCGTAACGAAATGATATCGGTTCGTTGGTTAAGCATGCCTGATTTCTATATATTTCATCTGAGAAAAAATGCAGTTCCCGACTCGAAATAACTTTTGTTACGTTTGTGGCTTATTCGCCGGAAACAGTAGTTAATTCGTTTCAGAAAATATTCAAGACTGCTTATGTTCCTTACTTGTGGTATACTCCGGAAGTCGTGTGCGACTATTGCTATAGAAATTTATGCAAGTTTACTGATGGGAGGTCAACAATAAAGTACGCTGTACCAACAATTTGGCTATCACGTACGGAGCACTGCAATGAATTGTGCTACTTTTGCATAACTTTTACTCAAACTAAATACTTTCGCCGAAATAAAAAAAATCTGACGTTTACATGAAAATTGGCGGTACACGTGTATTTTTATTTTTTCTCCCTTTTCCGAAAAAGTATATTTGGTTCATAGGACAGAACTAAAACTCGTTTTTGTAACGCAGTGTTATTACCGGGCTTAAGGATGCAAATTAATGGATGGGGTGAGACATCTAAAATTAAAAAAAATAAAAATAAAATAAATGTAAGGCGCGATAACCTCCGAAGAGATCTAAGGCCGAGCTTCTCTTCCAATTTGCGTCGTGCTCCTCTTGCTTTTCCCTACAAATTGGCCGGACGGGACCTACATGTTTTATGCCGACTCCGAACGGCATCTGCAAGGCAGATGAGTTTTCACTGAGAGATTTTCATGGCAGAAATACACCCGGAGCGCTTGCCAAGCACTGCCGAGGGGCGACCCCGCTTAGAAAAATTTTCTTCTAATTGAAAAACCTTATGTCTAAAATTTTGATGTTGCTTTGCCCGGGGTGTGAACCCAGGGCATACGGTGTGGTAGGCGGAGCACGCTACCATCACACCACGGTGGCCGCCCATCTAAAATTACTCGGGTTTATTCTTTTCGTCTCCAAACTAAGCATTTGAATATAGTAAACATGCAAGAATGTAAGACTGCATATGCGAATAGACGAAACCCGGTAAATTTAGCAGAAACAATTATTTGTGCTGAATGTGGTGGAGAAGATGTGTGTGTTGGAGATTCTGGAGCAGCGGGCATTCTAATAGACGACTTTGTGCGGTGGTACAAGGTGGTTGTGGGGTTCCCACTTTTCCGGATTTATATACAGATGAAAAAATGCAAGAGTTCGACACTTTATAACAACCACAATGTAACTGAAGGGTATTGTTGTAACCTGACTGTTGAATGGTATATCACCCTAACTCAGCTGAACGCAGAATTCCGAAATATTTGAGATAGTCGTTTTCGAAACAGCACTTGAGATATGGTGATATTCCCCTCAGCAGTCGAAAAGGCGATATTTTTTCTTGTATCATGTACAAATAAATTATTATGATTGTGAGTAATAAATATTTTTTATTGTATGCAATGAAAGTGTGAATCATGAAATGACTTAAGTTGTGAGACCAAACTTTGGTCCTTCGTATATGAATAGATCATGAGATTAAAGGAAGTAGCGAAATAACTACCTAGAAAACCTCCGTGTAAGACAGCTCATCCAGCGAATTCTATGAAAGTCAATCTAATCCATTATTGAAACCATTGAATAAGGCCTTAGTTATAACGATACCATAGGCAAACATTTGTTTTTGAGTCAGTGAGTCCATAGTGTTACCAGCCATCGATTTGCTACCGGGGTGTTGCCAGTTTGTTTGCTATCGAAAAGTTATTTTTGACTATATATAGACGTTGCTAGTTCGCTATCGATTAAAAGCCAAAAACAAGACAATAATTGTCGGTACCGGTCGATATGAAACCGAAGAAGCTCTTCTGAAAAAGCCCAAAGTTATTGGTTCCTGGCAAAAGACTCCCTGTTCTAGTTTATTTTGTCGATTGTGAGTGCACTCAGTGAATGCTGGGTGGTAGCATATTCGTCCTAGTGGCCCTGAACGAACCACTTGCTTTCTCTGATGAGCTTAAGAAGAAGTGAAAGATCCCAGTAGTCTGTGTCATCGACATCGGCAAAGATAGTGATGAATCGAATTCTCATCTTTCTCATCCTGACAACTTCCCCAGAGGTTTTTTTTTGTATGAGTCACCGTCGAAGCATTGGTGAAATAGCGTAATGACCTGTGATGGCAACCTAAAGTACTAGTTCAAACACGGCCTTTAGGACGTTGTGACTCATAATAATCCCGGCTTGTCTACAGCAAGTCATTTGCCGATAGCCTTTCGGTGATCGTATTGAGCTGTCTGCCTCTATTACGTCAATTTCGGAAACTTTCCCAGCCATCTCATCTGCAAATTCTTTCCTCTCGATATCGCTCCTAGACCCAGCAAAGGTTTAGCTGCCTTATGCCAGCGAAACTCGACACCTCCACGAAATATCCGACTTTAAACAAGCCTTTAAGACGGCCTGGCTTTCGACATAGATCGTAACATTGATGGTTCGGACCGATAGCTTAACGAAAGCCCGCATGCCAGAGTTCACAAGATCTAGTAAAAGATTATATAATAGTTATACCCTTGCCAAACTACCAGGCACAATTTTTCCGAAGAAGTTTAAACAAATTGGAAGTGAATTAAAATTTGCTAATATTGGCTCAATAATATGAAATACACAATAACATAATGAGGAAAAAATATATATGTAATACTGACAGAAATTTTTTTTTGGCGAAATTTACGTCAAACATCATTAGTCCCACAGTAGCAAGCTATGTTTAAAAACAAGTAAGGAAGGCTAAGTTCGGGTGTAACCGAACATTACATACACAGTTGAGAGCTGTGGAGACAAAGTAAGGGAAAATCACCATGTTGTAAAAAGAACCTAGGGTAACCCTGGAATGTGTTTGTATGACATGTGTATCAAATGGAAGGTATTAATGATAATTTTAAAAGGGAGTGGGCCTAAGTTCTAAAGATGGACGCCTTTTCGAGATATCGCCATAAAGATGGACCAGGGGTGACTCTAGAATTTGTTTTGTACGATATGAGTATCAAATGAAGGTGTTAATGAGTATTTTAAGAGGGCGTGGGCCTTAGTTCTATATGTGGACGCCTTTTCGAGATATCGCCATAAAGGTGGACCAGGGTGACTCTAGAATTGTTTGTACGATATGAGTATCAAATGAAAGGTGTTAATGAGTATTTTAAAGGGAGTGGGCCTTAGTTCTATAGGGGACGCCATTTCGGAATATCGTTATAAAAGTGGACCAGGGTTGACTCTAGAATGCGTTTGTACAATATGGGTATCAAATGAAATGTGTTAATGAGTATTTTAAAAGGGCGTGGGCCTAAGTTCTATAGGTGGACGCCTTTTCGAGATATCGCCATAAAGATGGACCAGGGGTGACTCTAGAATTTGTTTGTACGATATGAGTATCAATGAAAGGTGTTAATGAGTATTTTAAAAGGGATGGGCCTTAGTTCTATAGGTGAAGCCTTTTCGAGATATCGCCATAAAGGTGGACCAGGGGTGATCTAGATTTTTTGTACATATGGGTACAAAGAAAGGTGTTAATAGTGTTTAAAAGGGAGTGGGCCTTAGTTCTATGGGTGGACGCCTTTTCGGGATATCGCCATAAACGTGGACCAGGGGTGACTCTATAATGCGTTTGTACAATATGGTGATCAAATGAAAGGTGTTAATGAGTATTTTAAAAGGGCGTGGGCCTTAGTTCTATAGGTGGGCGCCTTTTCGAGATATCGCCATAAAGGTGGACCAGGGGTGACTCTAGAATTTGTTTGTACGATATGGGTATCAAATGAAAGGTGTTAATGAGTATTTTAAAAGGGCGTGGGCCTTAGTTCTATAGGTGGACGCCTTTTCGATATATCGCCATAAAGGTGGACCAGGGGTGACTCTAGAATTTTGTTTGTACGATATGGGTATCAAATGAAAGGTGTTAATGAGTATTTTAAAAAGGAGTGGTCCTTAGTTCTATATGTGGACGCCTTTTCGAGATATCGCCATAAACGTGGACCAGGGGTGACTCTAGAATGTGTTTGTACGATATGGGTATCAAATTAAAGGTATTAATGAGGGTTTTAAAATGGAGTGGCCCTTAGTTGTATATGTGAAGGCATTTTCGAGATATCGACCAAAATGTGGACCAGGGTGATCCAGAACATCATCTGTCGGGTACCGCTAATTTATTTATATATGTGATACCACGAACAGTATTCCTTCCAATATTCCAAGGGCTTTTGATTTCGCCCTGCAAAACTTTTTCATTTTCTTCTACTTAATATGGTAGGTGTCACACCCATTTTACCAAGTTTTTTTCTAAAGTTATATTTTGCGTCAATAGACCAATACAATTACCATGTTTCATCCCTTTTTTCGTATTTGGTATATAATTATGGCATTTTTTCATTTTTCGTAATTTTCGATATCGAAAAAGTGGGCGTGGTCATAGTCGGATTTCGGCCATTTTTTACACCAATACAAAGTGAGTTCAGATAAGTACGTGAAATAGTTTAGTAAAGATATATCGATTTTTGCTCAAGTTATCGTGTTAACGGCCGAGCGGAAGGACAGCGGTGACTGTATAAAAACGGGCGTGCTCACCGATTTCGCCCTTTTTCACAGAAAACAGTTATCGTCCTAGAATCTAAGCCTCTACCAAATTTCACAAGGATTGGTAAATTTTTGTTCGACTTATGCATAAAAGCATCCTAGACAAATTAAATGAAAAAGGGCGGAGCCACGCCCATTTTGAAATTTTCTTTTATTTTTGTATTTTGTTGCACCATATCATTACTGGAGTTGAATGTTGACATAATTTACTTATATACTGTAAAGATATTAACTTTTCTTTTAAAATTTGAATTAAAAAAAAATTTTTTTTAAAAAGTGGGCGTGGTCGTTCTCCGATTTTGCTAATTTTATTAAGCAGACATATAGTAATAGGAGTAACGTTCCTGCCAAATTTCATCATGATATCTTCAACGACTGCCAAATTACAGCTTGCAAAACTTCTAAATTACCTTCTTTTAAAAGTGGGCGGTGCCACGCCCATTGTCCAAAATTTTACTAGTTTTCTATTCTGCGTCATAAGTTCAACTCACCTACCAAGTTTCATCGCTTAATCCGTATTTGGTAATGAATTATCGCACTTTTTCGATTTTTCGAAATTTTCGATATCGAAAAAGTGGGCGTGGTTATTGTCTGATATCGTTCATTTTAAATAGCGATCTGAGATGAGTGCCCAGGAACCTACATACCAAGTTTCATCAAGATACCTCAAAATTACTCAAGTTATCGTGTTAAACGGACAGACGGACGGACGGATGGACGGACGGACGGACATGGCTCAATCGAATTTTTTTTCGATACTGATGATTTTGATATATGGAAGTCTATATCTATCTCGATTCCTTTATACCTGTACAACCAACCGTTATCCAATCAAAGTTAATATACTCTGTGAGCTCTGCTCAACTGAGTATAAAAACCAAAATTGATCCGAAATATTGTGTACATTTTTCTTTCAATGCTTACATGGATTATGGAGTGCAAATTTTAAATGTAAACTTTTCGCACTAATTATATTTTTGATACTAATAAGGCTCCACAAGCAAGTACAAACTCATTAAAGTAAACAAATTTCAAAATTTGTAAATATAAACGTAGGTACTTTTGTTAGTACAAGCAGTTACCAAGCCAGTTTGCATCCAAAAGTGCTCAGTTACACAACGATAACGCCGATATATCAACAATAGCCCAAATTCATCATAAGCGCTGATATTTGCGCTGTGATAAATTGTGTTTGAGGTAATTAAATCGACCAAGTTATTACAAATCAATAAGTACACAGTAATGGTAAATAAATAGCAAATATAAAGCAGAAAATTTCCCAAAAAAAATGAATAAATTGCTGGCACTCTTCCTATTAATGACGCTTCAGGCGTCGTTGAACCCAGTTCATAGTCAGCCAATACAAAATGAGCCAGCGCAGGCGACAGATGCCAGTGAAGCTGCCGTGAACAATGATGTCACACCAGTAGCTTTAGAAGATGTACCAGAACATGATGCAACAGTTATGGAATATTTGGCTGTGAGCCCACAGTTGTATGGTGATGATGCTATAGGAGCAAACGATCAGCAGGCACACGACAGAACAGCGCGTCATATGGTTTCGGTGGTATAGGAGGTGGCTTTGTTAGTGGAATCGGGGCAGTGCAATTGCCGCGCCCATATACTCTGTGCCTTTAGTGCAAACTGTACCTGTTATAACTACGGTGCCTGTAGTTTCCACTATTTCAACTTATCCTACATATGGAACCGGTTATGGTTATGGCGGTTTCGCGCCGATTGCAGGATTCGGTGGTCTAGGTTTTGGTAAATTTCGTTCGAGTTATTCGGTGAAAGGATTTGGATTAGGCGGTGGTTTCATTGGATAGGGAGCCTGAAATAATATATATGCTAGAACTCATATAAAATGTGGTATGTTTGCAGATAATAAATACAAAAACGAAAACAAAAATTAAGAAACAAGTTGAGGAGATTTTTATTTTAGTCAAGTGCTCCGTTAAGTTGTAAATCAAATTGCTCAAAATGTTTTATCTTTTGATGATTGGAAGATTTTTCCACCGCATCTAAATTGACTTTTGACTCAAAGCTGCGTTTTTGACCCAAATTTTACTCGCATGTAGCTCTTGTCTTTCATCTCGGCATTAAAATATGAAAGTATGAAACATTTGGTGACCGGTTGAGAATTTTATATTCGAAAATATTTGAATGGTTGGTACGATCTAATGCGATGCGAAATATTATTTATTTCCACCGCTTCTTCGAAAATCTTCTTCTTTTTAAATAAAGATGGGGTTTATGAACAAATGTCGCTTTCAGAAAGGTGTAAAGAGTTCTTGGCATTAATATTTGTTAAGTAAAAAGAACTTGCTGACCGTTTAGTTGAGCTATTCATAAATATTTTAACAGGCTGTACGGTCTAGTGTGATGCGAAATATTTTTATATCCACCGCTTCATCGACAATCTTCTTTTTAAAATAAAGATGGCTTATGAACAAATGTCGCTTTGAGAAAGGTGTAAAGAGTTCTTGGCAATAATATTTGTTAAGCAAAAGAACTTGCTGACCATTTAATTGAGCTATTTCATAAATATTTAACAGGCTGGTACGGTCTAATGTGATAGAAAAAATAACTTATTGCTAATTTGTTTTTAAAATAAAGACGTACCCCTGATGATGCCAATTATTTTCGTGAAAAAATGTGTATATAAAATTTTTGTGAGGTTTATTTCGGTATGAAAAGAATTTTCGAGGTACCATTCATAGTTAAAAAGCCGATGTTAACTGTAACGACAGCCTGTCTCCACACTGGCTTGAATGAATGGCAGCGTGTATGTGTTTATGTGTTTTGTGTCCAGTAGTGGAATTCACTAACTTTTTTAACCACATTTGCCATCGCTTTATTTGCTAATCGATAACTATAACGATTTCGCTATTCAGTAACTATTGTAACGAATTTGCTGCAAATCCTCTTATTTGCCCTTTTGCTATGTTCGTATCGCTAAACTGTCGAATAACTACTCCAATATTGAATAATGGAAAAATGGCCTTTATTAAAATACTTCACATTAACACTCAAACTGTGCAACGAATAGCTTAATAACCAAACTGATAGCTTAAATGAAACTGACTTTCAAATAATACTGCTATTGCTCGCTAGATATCGTCTTAGTCGTAACTGCTTGACAACTCAAATCAAACTGAATTCCAGTGCCTCTACAATTGCCGCCTTTTATACTCTTTGATTTCAATCTTCGCGTCTTCTAGGCGCTTCCAGAATCTACTGGTCCAGCAGGTCTCAAACTTCTCAGCTGTAACTACAATTGCACAATTTTATAGTTTTTCTCATTGCATACTTATAGTAGTATCTCAGATATATGCATGTGTTTGTGCATTGACTCTCCGCTGCTCGTATACGTACATGGTATATATGTGTAGACGCAGTTATTGTTTCGTTTATGTAGATACATAATATTGAATTATTGATGTGCATTCACGTCACTGCTTAGCATCGGCTTAGAGACGATAGCATCGCCCAGTGCTGCTATCATTCATTACACTATTTGTATCGATATTTGTGAATCGGCGATCAGTTGTGTTGTTAAATAAACGGCAAGTAAATTGACTGCGTTAAAATCACGACATTAAAATTTCTAGCAATTTTAGTTAAAAGAAAAATTGGAACTTTGATAAATACTTTCAAACACGAAAATCTGCTTTATTTATAAATCAAATGGCGCTTGAGTACTTGGCGTACGTTTTATCACAAGGTGAAGAATTACTAAGTCCATCGCCAATGGACAAACACCTTCTTAGAGAAGTAGATAACCCATTCCACTTGAATGCAACGGAGTTTCGAAGCTGTACCGACTAACCCAAGACTTGGATCATGATATTATTTCTCAACTGTGATGGTCAATTAATGGGTACAAGAATAACTGCGATATCAACAGAAAACAAGTAAGGAAGGTTAAGTTCGGGTGTAACCGAACATTACATACTCAGTTGAGAGCTATGGTGGCAACATAAGGGAAAATAACCATGTAGGAAAATGAACCGAGGGTAACCTTGGAGTGTGTTTGTATGACATGTGTATCAAATGAAAGGCATAAAGATTATTTTATGAGGGAGTGGGCCATAGTTCTATAGGTGGACGCCATTTAGGGATATAGCCATAAAGGTGGATCAGGGTTGACTCCTAGAATGCGTTTGTACGTTATGGGTATCAAATGAAAGGTGCTAATGAGTATTTTAAAAGGGAGTAATCCTTAGTTCCATAGGTGGACGCCGTTTCGAGATATCGCCACAAAGGTGGACCAGGGGTGACCCTAGAATTTGTTTGTACATATGGGTTCTATAGGTGGACGCCGTTTCGAAAAATCGCCATAAAGGTGGACCAGTGGTGACTCTAGAATGTGTTTGTACGATATGGGTATCAAATTAAAGGTATTAATGAGGGTTTTGAAAGGGAGTGGTGGTTGTTGTATAGGTGACGCCATTTCGAGATATCGCCATAAAGGTGGACCAGGGGTGACCCTAGAATTTGTTTGTACAATATGGGTATCAAAGAAAGGTGTTAATGAGTATTTTAAAAGTGAGTAATCCTTAGTTCCATAGGTCGGACGCCGTTTCGAGATATCGCCAGGGGTGACCCTAGAATTTCGTTTGTACATATGGGCATCAAACGAAAGGTGTTAATGAGTATTTTAAAAAGGAGTGGGTGGTTGTTGTATAGGTGGTCGTATTTTCGAGATATCGCCATAAAGGTGGACCAGGGGTGACCCTAGAATTTGTTTGTACAATATGGGTATCAAACGAAAGGTGTTAATGAGTATTTTAAAAGGGAGTGGGCCTTAGTTCTATAGGTGGACGCCGTTTCGAAATATCGCCATAAAGGTGGACCAGGGGTGACTCTAGAATGTGTTTGTACGATATGGGTATCAAATAAAGGTATTAATGAGAGTTTTAAAAGGGAGTGGTGGTTGTTGTATAGGTGGTCGTATTTTCGAGATATCGCCATAAAGGTGGACCAGGGGTGACCCTAGAATTTGTTTGTACAATATGGGTATCAAAAGAAAGGTGTTAATGAGTATTTTAAAAGGGAGTAATCCTTAGTTCCATAGGTGGACGCCGTTTCGAGATATCGCCATAAGGTGGAGCAGGGGTGGCCCTAGAATATGCTTGTACAATATGAGTATCAAAATAAAGTGTTAATGAGTATTTTAAAAGGGAGTAATCCTTAGTTTTCCATATGTGACACCGTTTCGGAGATATCGCCATAAAGGTGGGCCAGGGGTGACTCTAGAATTCGTTTGTGCAATATGGGTATCAAACGAAAGGAGTTAATGAGTATTTTAAAAGGGAGTGGCGCCTTAGTTTCTATAGGTGGACGCCTTTTCGAGGTATCGTCATAAGGTGGACCAGGGGGACTCTAGATTTGTTTGTACGATATGGGTATCAAATGAAAGGTGCTAATGAGTATTTTAAAAGGGAGTGGGCCTTCGTTCTATAGGTGGACGCCTTTTCGAGATATCGCCATAAAGGTGGACCAGGGGTGACTTTAGAATATGGTTTGTACGATATGGGTATCAAATGAAAGGTGTTAATGAGTATTTTAAAAGGGCGTGGGGCTTAGTTCTATAGGTGGACGCCTTTTCGAGATATCGCCATAAAGGTGGACCAGGGGTGACTCTAGAATGAGTTTGTACGATATAGGTATCAAATTAAAGGTATTAATGAGAGTTTTAAAAGGGAGTGGTGTGTGAAGGCGTTTTCCAGATATCGACCAAAATGTAGACCAGGGTGACCCAGAACATCATCTGTTGGATACCGCTAATTTATTTATATATGTAATACCTGCCAAGATTTTAAGGGTTTTTTATTTCGCCCTGCAGAACTTTTTCATTTTCTTCTACTTAATATGGTAGGTGTCACAACCATTTTATAAAGTTTTTTCTTAAGTTATATTTCGCGTCAATAAAACAATCCAATTACCTTACCATGTTTCATCCCTTTTTTCGTATTTGGTATAGAATTATGGCATTTTTTTCTTTTTTCGTAATTTTCGATATCGAAAAAGTGGGCGTGGTCATAGTCGGATTTCGTTCATTTTTCATACCAAGATAAAGTGAGTTCAAGTAAGCACGTGAACTAAGTTCATTAAAGATATGTCGATTTTTGCTCAAGTTATCGTGTTAACGGCCATGCGGAAGGACAGACGGACGACTGTGTATAAAAACTGGGCGTGGCATCAACCGATTTCGCCCATTTTCACAGCAAACAGTTATCGCCATAAAAGTCTATACCCCTACCAAATTTCAAAAGAATTGGTAATTTTTGTTCGACTTATGGCGTTAAAAGTATCCTAGACAAATTAAATGAAAAAGGGCGGAGCCACGCCCATTTTGAAATTTTCTTTTATTTTTGTATTTTGTTGCACCATATCATTACTGGAGTTAAATGTTGACATAATTTACTTATATACTGTAAAGATATTAAATTTTTTGTAAAAATTTTACTTTAAAAAATTTTTTTTTAAAGTGGGCGTGATCCTTCTCCGATTTTGCTAATTTTTATTAAGCGTACATATAGTAATAGGAGTAAACGTTCCTGCCAAATTTCATCATGATATCTTCAACGACTGCCAAATTACAGTTGCAAAACTTTTAAATTACCTTCTTTTAAAAGTGGGCGGTGCCACGCCCATTGTCCAAAATTTTACTAGTTTTCTATTCTGCGTCATAAGTTCAACTCATCTACCAAGTTTCGTCGCTTTAGCTGTCTTTTGTAATGAATTATCGCACTTTTTCGGTTTTTCGAAATTTTCGATATCGAAAAAGTGGGCGTGGTTATAGCCCGATATCGTTCATTTTAAATAGCAATCTGAGATGAGTGCTCAGGAACCTACATAGCAAATTTCATCAAGATACCTCAAAATTTACTCAAGTTATCGTGTTAACGGACGGACGGACGGACATGGCTCAATCAAATTTTTTTTCGATCTTGATTATTTTGATATATGGAAGTCTATATCTATCTCGATTCCTTTATATATGTACAACCAACCGTTATCCAATCAAACTTAATATACTCTGTGAGCTCTGCTCAACTGAGTATAAAAAAGAAATTAATACCGCATTCCTAACCTTTTGTTAAAATAAGTAAAAACTCGCACAATAATTACTTTTATGCCCGGTTTTTCAGCGCGAGTTTAAATTTCAGTTAAAGTTGCCTATAGTTTAACCTTGCCACTTTGTTCGATAACATACAATATTGCTGCTCTTCTCAGCTTAAGCGGTCAAAGTGGCACGGTTAAACTCTAGACAACTTTAACTGTAGTTTAAACTCACACTGAAAAACGGGGCACTAAAAGCAGTTGGTATATGAAATTTATTTATTTTTGGAATTCCTTTTATGCTTTTCGCATTTTTTAGGTTTCGTTAAGCTGTGCTCCTTTCTACCATTAAAACGAAATTTAATGTGATTTATTTCGAGTCGTTAAAACTAAGTTAGTGAATAGTACAATCGATAAGGCAAGCGACAAAATCGTTAATTAAAATTTCTACAAATCGCATAGTCATAAGTTAGTGAATTCCACTACAGGTCTGTGCCTTAGCCGCAATGTTGCCACTAAGCTAATAACATCGCGTAATGACAACATGTACCTAGCGAATACAATGTTGCAGCGGAGGTAAAAAGTCGTTTGGGCATCACTTATTGTATTACACATGTTGCCGAAGGCGTAGCAACATTGCAGTCAAGACACTAAAGCCGTGGTTACTCACGAACGTACGGAGAAAAACGTGTCAGCTGACACGACCTATCGTATGAGTGTGCAATGTAAACGAAAACTCACCGACGTTCAACGCCCGTACGTACGTAGCCCGGAACGTAGAAATCAAAACAATTTTGATTTTTTCCGTAAGAACGTGTCAGCTGATCGCTCTCTCACTAGACAGAGTTGCCTAGTAAACTTTGTGCGCTAAGTTTTGACCGTTTGCAATTTTATGCAAAAACGCCTAATTAAGGTTTGAAAATTGTGAAAATAATTCGAAATAATTATGTAAAAGTGCTGATTATAATATTTAATCTATTTATACTTATTTATAAGTATTCCGGCCTTTTACAATATCAAAAATTAAATTGGAAAAAGTTGATGTTGTTCCATAAGCATACATGCAAAATGGTCAATGGCACAGTGCTTATCTGTAAACATACACACTCAAATATCTTATGGTACATGTACACAGACACACACATTGATTCCTACGGGCTTGAGAGTTCGGTCAAACGTGCTTCGTACAGACAAAACGTCCTTACGTACGGCACACGTCGGTGGGTAACTGCCGCATAAATGTTTCTGTGCAACTGTTGGTTTGCGTAAGCCTTTAAGTGTGTGAATGCATAAGTGTGTGGATGGGTAAATGAAATACGGAAAGCCGAAAGATAGTTTTGTACGTATAGGTAAACAAATTTTTCCGTTCTAAGTAACGTTCTCTGCCACGGCGGTAGCTATTAAAAGGCACAATGTTAGGCAACGGCTAAAGTTTTATTCTATCAGTGCCCAGTGCAAGTGCCAAAGTAAAGTAAAGTGCGCGGCTTAAAATCCGAACAAAAAGAAAAAGTTTTTGTTTTGCTTTTTTGTTGTGCGTGCCGTAAGTTTACACGCGTACCCTTAACTGTGTCAGCCGAGGAACCAGGAAATCGAGAGTCGAGGTAAGTCAAAACCATCTGCTACCTAGCTTGCATACAGGAAATTTGCTCCTACCTAGCGAATTACCCAAGCAAGCCAAATAGGAAAACTGCATTAATGCAGCCTCCAGAGGCCAACAACAACATCACCCAGGTTAGACAAGGTTGTTAGAATCTATGTTATACACACGCGAGGATTTGGCAAAAACAAGGCGGCCAACAAGGAAAGAAGCCGAAAAGCGGTACTGGCGGAGGTCACTTCCAACAAAAAAAACATTCCACAACGGCAGCAAGAGAAAAAATCATTGAACTTTAATTCATTATTTTTTTTGTTGTTTCCAAAAATTGTACTTTTGTATTTTTCGCCTATTTTTATACATTTACTCCTTTCGTATATTTTTTTAGACGTACATAAGTTTTTGGTAGGAAAGCAAAAGCTAAGGGCTTTGAGCTTTATTTTCGTGGTTTTCTAGGTTGAAAATTTTTCTAGGTAATTTTTTTGCTAACTAATTTCACTTCGATTTTAAATTTTTGTTGCTAATTTTTCTTTTGCACATTCTCTTATTTTGGACACCTTATCTGATTTTCTATTTGCGGTTCCAATTGGAGACGATTTAGGGGCTTCGCAAAGGGGTCAAGTAAAAATATCTCTGTGGTGACGCAAGTAATTAATATTTAATTTTTTGTTTTCTTAAACCCAATATCGATAATATGATACAAATGCGATATCACATATACATTTTGATACCAATTGCAAATGGCTAAGGAATGTCTCATAGGATTTAGAGCTCATATTGAAATGTATTTTTCCTTATAGAGTAATTTAAACTTGAACGCCTATACAACACGAGGAAACTGTTTTCAATCGGGACTAAAATTTATATATGATATACGGCAATAATTTTGGTTATTACAAGCCAAATGATTCAATGTTCTATTTTTAATTCTCTTAAATTTGACAGCTGTGTGACGCCCCTTAACTGTCTCTAATCAGGAGCAAAATTATAAAGCCCACTTGCAGAACGGCCGATTATTCTTTAGCTCAGAAAAATTTAAAAAAATTTTTCAAAAATGTACGCATTCAACTTCTCATGTCAAGTTAACTCTGATTTAAAATTAAACTTGTCGTTCTGCAAGTGAGCTTAAGTGATATTTTTCACATAGTTGTTACCGGCTGACGGGACTGCCCTAATGTCCATACTTAATTTGAAACTTTATACCAGGAAAAGTTAATGAAATATTTTATTCCAAGGCTCGACGATTTGGGCATTATCAATGTCCTCGACAGTTTTATTGATGTTTGCTGGGGAGCAGTCGAAAGCCCTACACAATCATATGGAACTCTACAAACAAAAAACATTCGAAGGCAGAATAATAAAAGAACATACAAGCACTATTTCTGACACAATATTTGAACCTTTAACAGTTGTTTTAAAAAAACAAAGTAATCAGACAGGTACAAACAGGCAAATACGCATCAACAAATAAACCCAAAAACAGTAAACCAACGTAATCAACAAACAAACAAAAAGGTCAAACGACTAAAATTACTGATATCTACCTTTCTCAGCTAACCACACAAGTTGATCAGTGAAAAAACATCCCCCCAGCATATATACATACATACGCAAACATTCAATAAATATAAGACAAACGGCAACAATAGATCGGAACGAAAAACGACACTGATGATGGCGCAATGCCGAAACCGGTTTTTCTCCAAACAAAATTTGACAAGATATCATGGAAAATCGTTAAATATATATATCAATATACAGCCTGTTGGAAAATTCAACACAACAAAACGCACCAAACGAATCATTATTGGCTTTCTTTTTCAGCTTCCATAACTTTATCCGCATTGTTTTTTGACCCACTGTACTACATTTCAATTGTAAGTAATTCCTAGTTCATACACGTTTTTTTGTAAACTATTTAGCATAATTTTTCAAACAATACAACAAAAAGCAAGGTGAGTAGTCAGAAAATCAAACAACAGCATCAACCACAACAAAGCCGGAATTCAAGTAAGTGGCACACAAATAAGATTCAATGTCAAGTGAAGAGCATAATGAACTTTCAGAAAGTAATTCAACATTAGGCCAATAATTCTTGCTTACATAACATTTGCGTCGGTATAAAATCGATAAGAATTTAGGCAAGAGCTTTAGTTTATTTAAAAAAATTGAAGGTGGCATATACCTAAAAATGCGGTTACATAAATTTTACTATTTTATGTTGTTTCTCCATTCTTTTGGGGACCGTAGTAAATGCTTTGGCCGAAGAATCGCTAAAAATGTAAAAGCTGTGCAGCCCGATCAAAATTCTACAACTCTGTCGACTGGCGAAGTAGTGAAACATTGATGAACCCACGCAACAGGTAGTGGAAGTGGTTGTGGAGTCTCAAGGTCACCAAAATGTTGGCGAACGTAAAGCACGTCAATTTGGTTATCCGGGATTTGGATATAGTCCATTTATACCGCGTCCTTACTATGGAGGCGGTTTCGGTGGTGGTTTTGGTGGTGGCTATGGAGGTGGCGGTTTTGGCGGTGGCGGATTCAACGTACACGCGTTGTCACACGTACGCGTGTTGTGATCGTGTACGTGGTGGCGGTTACTATGGAGGCGGTGGCGGCGGTTTTTTGGATAAGCATATTTGTGTTTATTATAACAACACCTTATAATTTTGTGATATTTTTGTATGTAATTAAATGATGAAAAACAAAAAACGTGCAAAGTACCAAAGTTATTCTAGTACGGAAAAACACAACAACAAATGATAAAAAGTCACAATTGACTGTAGTAGCCACTTGCTATGTATTAGTTCAAAGTAGTTTGTGCAGAGTTTCAGTTCACATTCATTGTGTGCTGCATAAAATATTATCACTTTATATTGTGCATACGAACATGAACTTGTTCGCGAATTGCTTGTCACTTATAACAAATGCAAAATAACAAGTAAGGTCGGGACTGGCTTCGGCTGTGAATGGGCTGAATAATAATCTTATCCCATTCGCAACCTCCAAATAATGCGCTGTATAGATAAGAAATATACAGTGAACAGATGTACATACCTAAACGATTTTAAGATAAATATAAAAAATGGAAAAAACCCCCTTATCTGAACGATCGGTTGTATGGGATAAATATTATATATAGCTCCGATCGTAATGATTTTTACAGGAAATCTTCTACGATATATTAGAATATATATTACCAAGTTCACGTTTTTATATTGGAAACTAAGGGAGAAATGGCCAAAATTCTATCCATCTGAACGATTGTGTTGTCTGGGGATAGGTATATACTATATACATATAGCTCCGATCAATGTGATTTTTTCAGGAAATCTTGTATGATATATTAGAATAAATATCACCAAGTTTAACGTTTTTATATTGGAAATAAGGGAGAAATGGCTAAAAATCTTTCTATCTGAACGATCGGTTGTATGGGATATATACTATATATAGCTCCGATCAAAGTGATTTTTCAGAAAATCGTCTATGATATATTAATATATATATCACTGAGTTTCACGTTTATACTTTCTAAATTAAGGGAGAAATGGCAAAAAATCTTCTATCTGAAAGATCGGTTGAATGGGATATAACTATATATAGCTCCGATCAAAGTGATTTTTTCAGGATATCTTCTATGACATTGTCACGGATATTAGCATCACTAAGCTATATCATCACTAAGGCGATGGTAAGGCCCCATTACTGATACTTAGCATAGACTTGACTTGACTTGGCGTAAACTTGACAACTTAGCCACGATTATACTCCATTTGGCGCATACAATCTGGCATCATAATCAGCGTTGAAATTTATTTTTAAATAAATGTCAATTTGTATGACAAAATGTCAAAATGAAATGGAAACAAACAAATGGCATCTCAAAATGTAAACGTCACTTAGAACTTACATAGAAAATCAAAATTCAACAGGTTTCTAAGTCAAGTTAAGTGTTGCCAAGTTTTGAGTAATCAGTAACATGCAATGTTCATTTATACAGAACTGTAAGTGACAGTTCTCAAGTCAAGTCAAGTCTATGCTAAGTATCAGTAATGGCGCCTTAAGGCCATGCTAAGCGATATTTACGTCAGTAATCAAATCATGTATACACATATATAAGGCAGCCGAGAGATGTCACACACAGATGCATTTACTTATACGCCTATGCGTGCGCGAGAGACTGTAAACTACAAACATTCACATCAATAATCAATCATTATGTATCTACATAAACGAATAAATAATTGCGTCTACACATATGTACCATGTACGTATACGAGACAGCGGAGAGTCAATGAGCAAACACATGCATATATCTGAGATACTCCTATAAGTATGCAATGAGAAAAAACTATAAAATTGTGCAATTGTAGTTACAGCTGAGATGTTTGAGAGCTAATGGACTAGTAGATTCTGGAAGCACCTAGAAGATGCGAATGTTAAAATCAAAGAGTATAAAAGGCGCTGGAATTCAGTTGATTTGAGTTGTCAAGCAGTTTCGATTAAGACGCTATCTAGCGAGCAATAGCAGTATTATTTTTGAAAGTCAGTTTCATGTAAGCTATCAGTTTGGTTATTAAGCCAGCTAGTTGCAAAGTATAAGTGTTATTGTGAAGTACTTTAATAAAAGGCCATTTTTCCATTATTCAATATTGGAGTTATTTAGTCAACAGTTTAGTGATACGAACTTAGCAAAAGGGCAAATAAGAGGATTTGCAAGTAAATTCGTTACAATATATAGAGTATATATCAAAATACATCCGTTGTGTCGAATTTCATTGAGATATCTCAAAATTTGAGAGACTAGAGGGAGACACCGTCACCTCTATTGTGGCCTTTGTCAGTAGTGAGAGTACGGTATCCTTCTTTCTCCTTATCGTCTGCACAACTCCAATAGAACAGTTCTGTTTCTACATCACTCATATGTATTTTTAATTGCTCATGTGACGTTAGCTTTCTCGGTAAATGAAGACTCTACCGTTACTGCACACATCAAGATGCGAACTGATATTACTGAACTGGTCTAACTCGATCTATTCAGTTACCACTTTGGTTAGTTCATCGGCATCACATTTCTCATATACAGCATTATAATTTGGAACGGTATAACCGCTGCGTTGAATCACCAAGGCCAGTTCGTTGTTGCAACTTCGTTAGGTTGACTGAAAATCTGTATTTGACTATCTTGAAAAGAGTGCACTGCGACGCCTACCAAGGGCCGCTCGAATCTTTTGAAAATCTTTTCATCGACTTCAGAAAACGATTGAAGATGTTGTGATATTATCATTAACCATGTTTCCCTTTCAAAATAGAATTGCCCTAGACAAAATCGATTGATTACCACGACCACTTTCTTTGATGATGTAATTTTACACCGTGCGGTGGTGCTAGAGAACTCACCTACCATGACCACACTTTGTGGGGACCTCTGTAATAATGACTTGTAAATATTTTATTTATTGTTACCTTTATTTACTATAAATAGTTACAAATTTATTCCTCTAAAACGTTTACTATAAAAGTTCCTACTGAACAATTTTATATCCTACATACTGTGTATTGCAATTATTTGCACTTATAATAATTTTTCACTAAAATTATTTAATATATAAATTTGGTAAAACCTGGGCACTTAAAAAGATATTGCACTTTAAGACATTAAAAAAATATAAAGGAACTCTGATACCGCTAGCTTCTTTCTTCCCGGTTTCTTTCCCTCATTCATTTCTCATACCGCGCTCCTAAAATTTCCAAAGAAAGGTTTGAACCCACCACCGAAACCACACCGAAGCCCTTCAAGCTGCCAAGTCCACCGAAACCACCAAGTCCACCACCGAAACCTTCAAGCTGCCAAGACCACCAAGTCCACCACAAACCATGACCACCAAATTTTCCAAATAGCAAACCTAACCACGTGCAGTTCGCGCCCGCATCCTCATTGACTTGTGCATCAACAGAGATTGGTCGGCAGCTTCAATATCCAAAAGGCTGAGAGGCGCAACTTCGGCATTCTCGATATATGGAACCACTACGTTCACTGGCACCGACAAGCGCTTGGTGGGCAAAGCAAGCTATTAGGATCGCAAGAGTGCACAAACTGTTGAAGACTTCATGTTTGATTTTTGGTATATCTTTAAATTATGAATGCGCCAATTCTCACGCGAGCGATTTCAAGTGCCCCAGCTCTTATATGTTCGTATCGAACTTTTGCAGGTGTACCAAATGTAAGTTTGCTGCGTTAGTGTACGTCGCGTGCTTTATATAGGCCCATATCTTGCTATTTGGTCACAACAGCTTCTTCTTACTTAAAATTCACCTCCCAAGATCAGTTTCTTGACCGATTTCGTCATCATACTATACACAAAACATTTGGATATTATGTTTATGTTGACATATACAAATGTATGCATTACCCAATAAGCATACTAACAGACTACTGTGCTGTGCTTGCCTTCCACGCCAAATAT
>JARSSU010007132.1:0-49638 GCA_029619165.1 Eurosta solidaginis | reverse complement strand
CGTGTTTTTTGCAGACAAGGCTTCCAAATAAGCGGAAGTTGTTAATCCCCCCAAATTTTCAGATTTTGCACAGATAATTAGTTTTTATATTTCAACAATGATATTTAATGTGTAATCGCATATTTTTATTTTCAAAAAGATGATGTAGGGATGGGAATAGAGAAAGGGGGGAGAAAAAAAAGAAAATGGTGGGAGGGAAAGTGAGTCGCGAATTCGCGCGGGCGGGTGAAAGTAGTGTTATAGACAAAGGGGACAAACAAAAGAATTTGTAAGAAAGGGTTAGGGATGGTGGTATTTATGGGGGTGTTGAAGCACTAAAGGTTGCAGAGCAAAAGTATGTACAAAAAGTATTGAGGTGTAGCAGTATTGTGAGAGAAACGAATGAGCAGGAAAATTATTTTATGTGAAGGGAAAACGGAAGGGGAGGGGAGGGGGATGGAGGTAAGGTAAAAAGAGAAATAAAAATTTAAATTTAGGTAGGTTTAAAATAAAGAATCAATCATACGATCCATCTCGTGAGCATAATTTGCTTTTGCTAGAGGATGGTTGTCACTGCCATTTTTGCTATTCCGGCACGTACGTGATACGGAGTGTGTGAGAGATGGCCCATTAGCACAATTACAGTCAATCTAGCTAAGACCCCAATAAGCAATTTGTGAAGTCGTTGGTCATGTAAAGAGAATAAGGGAAGTTACAAATATGTCCCTCGTTTTATTTGATGATAAAGAAGAAATTGTGCTATGAACCTTCTCATATTTTAGAGGTTATATTCATAGAAAGGATATCCATATTATTTGAGCATATTCAAGACAGTTTTCTGATGCAGAGGAATATACAAATGAGTCCACTGGTGTTACGTTCTACTTAACCGACCATTGCACAAATTTTGAAATAAATTGAAGTCAATGTGAATAAAAAAAGAGAGTTTGAGTCAACACAATTAGCACCCAAGATCTATTACTCTCTTGACAACGGTTAAGAGATTTTAGCATTTAGTTTGTAGATAAATATGTGGCAGTTGTCTTTATTAGGAATAGGACACAACCAGTGCATTTTTTTGAATTGAAAAATAAATATCATTATATCGTCTTATATTGTAAGATTCAAAAATTCATTGATAATATCTAATTTGCGATATCGTAAAAACTTCTTTTTGTACTGGGTTTGACAGTGAATTAGTTTAGGTTTAACTGTATTATCAAAACTCAATATCATGAAGTGAAAATTGTTCCGATATGCCACTAAGAAGCCCCAGCGGACTAGAGATCACAAAGTTTAGCAGAGATTATCCAATACCAAAATGTCCCGAAATTTGTCTTAGAATATCTTACTTAGATTTGCAACCAGATTGGAGTGTAATCTTGTAAAGTGAAAAGCAGAGATATCCGTGCTTGTAATAGAGTGTTGCGTAGTGACTAGGTTAGCCGATCGAAAGGGCAACAAAGAGAAGTACGCTTAAGTAGGAAGGAAACAAAAGAAAGAAGCTGATGGATGAAAATAGCAAAGGACAATTTGTAATGCAATACGTCCGGGCAAAGAAGCACTTCACATAAGTGGAAGGAATTTGACATACATCCCAAAAAAAAACGGAAGACGGGGAGGAGGAAATCGAAAAGCCAAATGAAACATGGGAAGTGGCCCTCTGTGGAGTGTCTTTCGTAAGGAACATGTCTTCAAAAAAAAAAAAAAAAAAAAATTCACTTCCATACGACGTTTGTAGCACGAGGTGACCTGCTGGACAGAATATACACTAGATGGTCTGGGCTTGTATGAAGAAAAAAAAAAGAAAAAATAACTTTCTTTACGCCGAGGAAGAGGGCGGTGGCCTACCTATCGTAAAGCTGCTTGATGTCCCTTGTGGAAAACGATTTAAATTCCTTTGATGTGACCACTCTTAGTTGGCGCCAGTTTCAACAATCAAAGGAGAAGAAACGACGACTGGAGCAGCCTTGTTGGATGACCGGGAACGAGCTCTTATAATTTTCATTGTTTTTTTAGACCGTGTTTAAAAATATTTAAAATTAAAAAAAAAATAATTAAATAAGACGGCGCGGCAATTTAAGTAAGTAAGCTATGTTATTCGAATAATTTGGATTTACAATAAGAAATTTTATTACTATGACAAAAAAAAGCAAAAGAAATTAGCTATGTATCAGTCTTTAAATACAAAGCATAATTCGAACTTTGTATGGAAATGTTTCAACCTCTACACCCACATGTCTTAGAAGTTGAAGAGAAAATATTTTTCAGTATTTTTGAAGTTTCAATAAAGAATATAAGTTTTAGATACATTAATATCTAGATTCTTATTAATTATAATTATGGAAACTACACTTGATAAACAAAAATTGGTTTCAGTCATGCGGGACAAGGGAGGTCAGTGCAAATTATTAAGATGGAGAAACATTTTAAGAATGGAGGTCTTTATTTGAAGCGCCGGTTTGCGGTGACTTCAGAAATCAATGTTCTATGTTATAAATAACCCGAAAAAAACAATAAAAAAAAAAAAACTCTCGCTTCCTAAAAAGCACAAAGTAAAAAAAAAAAAAAAGAAAAAAAAAAAAATTCTAAATAGTACCATGCCCGACTTGCTTACTCAAATTACCGCGTCGCACGAATAAGCGAAATGCCGACCGCTTTGAAATAGAGCATTTTGGAAAAGAGTGCATACACCAGAAAGAAAATAAGTTAAATTTTTAAATTTAAGATGTCCCTATTCCCTGCATCCTAGAACAATGTTCATTGTGTAAGTTTTTGTGCTGGGCTTGCAGACCGCGGCAACAACCCGCGCTAAACTATCCATTTTCTTTATGAATAAAATTTAATAACGAACCTCCTCAGGAATGAGTAACTTCTTTTCTCTTTCCGGAGGAAACATGACGATCTTGCGAAAAGCTTAATTAAAAATTTGTAGTTGTATGTGTTCAATCATCCCGCCATGACTTACATCAAGAATGTAAGTTGCCCTTTCCGAGAAAGCCATCACGAAACCAACTGCTGACAATTAACTTTTTCCAGTTGGCTCTCTGCGCAAACTCGAACGCCTTATCTATGGTCAATGGGAGCAATCGCTATAAGCTCGGATGCAACTATTACCAGCAGGGTAGGTGATGATTTGAGAGCAGGCCTGAGTTAAAAAGTAGCGCTTCTCTTAAACACTCAGACGCGCTCATCAATTGAATCAAAAAAAAAGAGTATAAAAAAAAAAAAAACTCCGACAGGCACAAGAGCAGGCAAGGTAAGTAGCTGAGCTTCATCTAGTGGGTTGAGGCATGAACTGTAGTCGAGTGATTCCTCACCTTGATGCATCGTACTTTGGGTCCCGTTATCACAAAATAGGAAATTAAACTGCGACCAATTGAAGGATTTTGGTGCAGAAAAAGGGATCTAAGGATGCTTTTTTGCGGAAATACAGCTCAATGGATAAGAATAAGGTGGGCATGTTCATATCTAAACAAAATAATTTTTTTTGTGTTAAAAAAAAAAAATTGTTACTACTTACTTCAAACTCCCATACTAGTGTGCTATGCCTAAGCATCGGTCCTATAAGCGGCTAGTGGTACCAACGTCAATACTTTCTCCTTTAACGTGTCCTCACCGATTTCGCTTGGAATTTTTATATTTGACGTCCTTTTTAACAAAGGAACCTTTGGGTGGTGCACTTACAAAAATGTTTTTATTGGCGTAAATTGAACCCGTGGCGAATCCTGTTACCTTCTCGTCTCGCATCTCGCCAGTCCAGATACATCTGGCGACCCTAAGTTTCCTCATGGATCTAGCGGGTATGGAAAAGGGCGGTAATGGCATAGAAGGTGTCATGGAATACTTTAAATGCGTGAATATTCCCAAGCGAATGTTCGGGCTAGTAACTCTCAATAGGCGTATGTTACGGATTGGTATGTAACTGAGAAATCTATATATTTCGGCAAAGGCAACCATCAAGCATAGATAACAACTCCAAAACCCTTCGGGACTCTAGACTGTGACCCTTAACCTTGATTCACATAATATCACTAAACAGAACAACAAAAGAAATGTTAAAAAAACTTAAGAAAACACTTACTACAGACAACAAAACTGCTTATATAACCATGCCCTAACTGGTATTGTACAAACAAATTAAGAAACATTCGAAAACGTAATTGTCAAAGCAAAGATCCGCATTTTTTTGGCTACAGCATACTGCTTCACATTATTAGGGCAGGAACATTGAATTCTCCTAAGTTGATTGAGAAACAATATTACGGCCAATGTGAAGGCCAAATTGCAAGGTTTTCGTAATGTGTTGACGTCATGTTGGTGACTCCGCAAAAGAAAAAATAACAGAGTATATAAAACAAGAAAAACGGAGCGTACCCAAACTGTGAGGGAACACTTCTCGCTCATTACTAAAGAGTTAAGAGGATAAATTGAAATAGCTGACTGAATTCCGTAGCAGACATCAAAGAATGCCGCCAATCGGCTTGAGTAGGTGGCAGTGAAGGATTTGCGCTTGCCCTTGAATCTGTAATGTCATAATCCCCGAAGAAAGTGATGTGCGCATTTTACAGGGGAATTCGGGCAAGTATGGGGCCTAAGTGAGGCCCCCTACCAGTTACCGCCCAGCAAATTAAAGAAAAAACACAAAATTATTTTAATACATAAATATATTTCAGTAGAGGCACCAAACACTTTTTTGTGGTAGACAGATTACTTCATAAAATAAGCGATATACATATTACTATATTGTTATGTTACATATATAGATTGAACATCTAAGTAAATTTAGCTTTGGATTTCGTTTTCGCTAGTCTGGTTAATTGTCTCAAGGCCTAGTGCAATTCTTCCTCGTTGTTTTGGTGCTTATACAATAAAAACAAATTTTTAAATGCGAGATATAAGGGAAACTGATTAATATGCCAAATCTATGTAACAACACGTGGAAGTGACGAATGTGTCTTACACCTATACATACATACATATGTATGGTATAATAGAATAAGTTAATAGATTTTATCCTTATTATGCACGCGAAAGGAACCAAGAGGATACAAATAAATCTATTTTTGCGTAACGCGCTACCGTTATGGATACAATGATATCGATGAAATCGAGGCGTTTACTGAAGGGATGGGCTTTCTCCGCCAAAATAGTCAGCTGAAGAATTATTGTTTTTATATAACAATATAAAGATATAAAAATAAGAATCAACATATAATAGAATTAGGTAAAATTTAAAAGAGTTTGTTTTTACTCTTTGGCTACTTTCAACTATTTCTACTCGTTTTTGCGAAGAATATGATTTGAGACAGTATAAATTTTAGAATTTCACATAAGTTTATAAAAAAAGTTTTAAAAACAAAGTGCGACAAGTACTTGTCTCAGTCAGAGAAGCCCAAAAAAAAAAAAATTTGTCTATGGCCATAGGGTAATTTATCCTGAGCATATTAGTTTGTCCACATTACTATTTATAGTTAGAAGAGTGCGGGCTGAAAATATCTTGTATAAATAAGGACGGAAAATTTGGTAAATTTTAGTAAAGGAAAGATATATGCAAAGCATAAAGAAATCTGACAAAAAAAAAAAAAAATGGACTGCAATCGCAGCTTTTTCAGTCCCTGGATATATCAGGTTGACGCAGAGTGAATTACTAAGGACATTTCTAAGCTTTTGATCGGTTTGCTCATTAGTAGGCCCTGAGTTAATGAACTGGCCTGTATGGGTCTCCACTCCAGTGTTTCTACAATGGTATTTGAATCATACCTGCAACAAATAACCGCAGGTGTGAGGTTATTGGTGGACCATGTGAGGTTCTTCGCCTTTTCGTTGCCTGTTCTGGTGCCCCACAAAGGAAAGCATCCTAGGCCACTTTTCTTTCATATTGTTCATGTAATGGACATTCGCCTCTTCGCTTCTCTGGGGCAGTTAGGAATTTCTAGCTATATGCGGATGATTTTAAAAATACTATTCACTTATTCCCATAGTCAGCATGACTCCTGAATTGATGCAATTAGATTTGGGATATTTAGTACATGATGTAATAGCACCATTAAAAAAAAAGTTAACTATCTTAATTAAAAAATGACTTTTCATAGTTAAGTCTTTTTTCAAAACAAGGTGTACAATTAAATTTCATTGATACCTCCTACTAGAGCATATATAACGGGCCGCCGAACTCCGCCGCCGATGTTTGGTTTCGTTATTTTTATCGCAACCGCCCGCCGCCGACCTGTCCCACATCTCTGGCGCGGCGGCGGTCTTCCAGGCAAAAAACCGTTGACCTATGTCTTTTCCTCAGCTCGTTTACGACTGTTTAGGCCATTTATTGTTTCATGCCGAAACTTGGTCGGCCATGGTCAAAAAAGTGGTATCAATCAGGATGGCGCATGTTCGTTGTTGTTGTGGGGGAGCGATAAGGACACTCCCCGAAGGGCCTTTTGGGAGTGTTATCTATGTTGCTGTCTCTTGACCGGATGCAGATCCTGCACGTTCCGAAAAGAAATAAAAAAACTAGAACAAGCCAACGACCATGCTTAAGGCAAATAGTTTTGGTTATATAACCAAATTGCACCTTCTTGTCCAGCCCGCCCTCCCTACCCACTACATCCATGGGGAGTTTCGGGGTTGGCAGAGCCTCGGCTGTTATGAAACAAGGATATCGCCACGGATACGTGAGGTTGACAATTGGGTTTGGAGAATAGCTATATATTCGCTGGCAACCTGAAAAAAGGTGCGCTACACACCCCTTGAATCTGTTATTTTAGTTCCGCTTCTTACGACAGGCATACCTACCGCGGAAATATTCTGACGGCGCCAGCTACAAACCGCCTTATGGAGATGCGCATGCAACTAACCAGTTATAAGAAACTACCTTGCGAAAATTTAGCTCTTTCTACAACTTTTCAAAAGTCGATCATGTATAAAACGGCGCATTTCGGATGTCGCATAAACACGGAATTTGCATCACACACAATCACGCAGTTTATAAACCAAAACAGAACTAAAAGAAAAGTTTTAATAAATACATTTATATGGCTCACTTTGTCATATATATTTTTTTAATTAATAATGAATTAGTGAATTTCAAATAAAATTACGCCAAGGAGAGCATGTTCTCAAATTGCCCTCAAAGTTGATAAAGAAAAAGCAATATTATCCAAAAAAAAAAAAAAAAAGTGTCCGATTAAAAAAAATGTACATTGCCATTGGCTAGAAAAAGAATAGGCGAAAATCAGTGATCGGCAAAATCCTTTAGTATGGTTCTAGGGCTATAAAACAGAGTCCTTTCTTTAAATCGATTCCTTATCACTCATACTCAATTGAAGATATATGATAAGGCTTTGAAAAATCACTTGGGGCTTAACATTCAAACGGAGAAGTCTGTTGTATTATTTGCGAAAACTGCAATAGCGTCTAAATGTTAATTTTGATTTTCATCACTTACTCCTTCACACCCAAGTATCCCGGTTTGACCGAAACAAAATTAAATCCTAAAGTATGGCGGCCCAATCCCCAACCAAGTGCCCTTGGGAGTGACTCACATTGATTATAGTCTATCAACCAAGTTTTAAAATATCACCTACACGTTTACGGCCCCATTTAACCAAATGTGAATACGTAGGGGCACATATATTTACAGATGAGGCTCTGTCTTCGCAAGACACTCTAAAGTGGCTAAGCGAAAAACAAAAAAGCTTTACCAGATAGTCAAACTAATTACCGTGTGTGGCTATTACTATCCTAACGTAGTGAACAGTTGAACTATTCTGAAAACTGAAGCTATGTCGACATCACCCAATAAGTAGGCGTGCCGTATGTATAGTCATTTTATGTGCCCACCGAAAACCGACAAGTTAACAATCTTTCACTTCAAAATCCTCGATTTTTCATTCTTAAAATTATCGTTAAATCATGTTGTGAAGCGCAAACATACATTTCAACTTTGGTAAAATCTATACATATTTAAAAATTTTATCCAGGTCCTTGTAAAATTTGTTAATTATGTCAATAGGCAGAGACCGAGGATTATAACGATTTTCACCCGTACGTATTCTTACTTTAAAAGCTATGATTTTTCTATTTAAAAAAATAATATTAGGAAGAAGGTTTTGTCCACTCTACGAATTCCCGATGTGCGAACAGTAGCAAAATCCCGACCCCAGAAGCTACACAACGAGGAAAAAACCTCGCTAACGAACCTCACACCATATGGCCCAGCCGAGAACTATAGACAGCGCTTCGAACCTCATATGTACACTTCGGTCGATGTATACTTGTCGCTAAGGAAGAGCTTCTAGTGTGTCTCCGAACACTTTTGTCTAAGTCGTGGTGTTTTATTATCGCGCTATGCTGCCGAGCATATAACACTCAGAAGAACAAGACACACATTGCAAACGTTAGGGTAGTGATTATTCGGATGCCTTGAAACTATACGCCGCCCCGCCGATAAAGTTCGGCGTAAACTCGTAGCATACCTCATACTAATTTTAGCTATACTCGCCATCTTATAAGGGATTAGTGAAATCAGAATCTGTGAGGGCAAGGTAATGTTTTGACTCAAAAATTATACTTTGCGCGAATAACCATATTAGCCTTTGGTGCATCTGAAAAAAAAAAAACCAAGCAGAAAAATCGTATGCCATGCATTGGCATAATATCTTATAAAGGCCAACGTTTTACATTATGAGCATATATGATTCTGTCAAATTGTTTGTGGTCCAAAAATTAATGAAAATCGGTTGCAAGTATCTAGTGGAATCAGTTGCGTTCAGTCAGGTTTTGTACAGGCTTCCCTGTACGAGGACATAAAGCAATCCAAGTGAAAACGACCAAATATTCAGGTTTGCGTCAGCGACTGTTGGATAACGTTATGGTCTGTACACAAAAAAAAAAAATAAAAGGTTTGCCAACGTGCATGGCCAATCTCTCATTAAACGAGTCAATGTTTTGTTTGTTTGTATAGCCAACGATCTCGGGAACGGCTCAACCGATTTAAGATTAGAATTTTGGCAACAGAGATAACATCCGATTTAAATACACCAAACTTCTAATACTTTCTACTTTAGGTGTTTGCTCTCTCTAGAATGTCTCCCAAGAATGCCAACACTCACTCGAATATTTAAATAAAAAATATGTCATTAACATAATATACCGATATGGTTATCAAATAGAAAAGGGTAAAATTTTCACTACGCGCAATTAACAAGTAGGGACATTTTTGAGTAGGGTTTGCCAATTTAGGGTTGCCAACCTATTCGGAATAAAGAAATGCATGAGATCATGCCGAATAGTGGTTACAAACGAAAAGGTGATTTACAAACTCCGCATTAGAATAGGAACATTTTTGAGTAGGGTTGACCAATTTAGGGATTATCCAGCCTGAGTCGCAAAATATAAAAGAAAAAATTGGCATGAGATATGCAGCAGAAATGGGTATACAAAACGAAAGGTATTTCACTCCGCATTAAAATAGGGAACGAATTTTGAGATAGGATTGCCATTTAGGGTTGCCACCTATTCGAAATTTAAAAAAATTGAGTGGACATGAGATAAACGCCCGATGATGGGTATCAAACGAAAGGTGATGTCACTCCGCATTACAAAAAAAAAAAAAAATAGAGACATATTTGAGTAGGAGATTGCCATTTAGATGGGTATGCCACCTATTCGAAATTTAAAACAATTGCATGAGATATGCGCGATATGGGTATCAAACTGAATGTATTGTTCAACTCCGGGCATTACAATATGGTCATTTTTTGAGTAGGTTGTTCCATTTAGGGTTGCCACCTATTCGAAATTTAAAAAATGCATGAGAAATATGCCGAATATGGAGTATCAACAACGAAAGGTATTTCACTCCGCATTACAAATAGAGACACATTTTTGAGTATGGGTTGCCATGTGTAGGGTTGCCTACCTTATTCGAAATTTTAAAAGCCAATTGCATGATAATAGGCAAGACAACACAAACTGTAGGTTTAGGTAACACCACAAAACGATCAAAAAATTATAGATTAAAAAGCTTCCGCAACACCATTGTCACCTCACCTCTGCGAGGGAATCGTGTTACAAATATGGATGTCACATACACATATTTAGCATTCGAGCTCGGGCCTTAGGGTTGTCCTCATGAACTAGGGATGGAGAGCGGGATGGCGTAGAAAGTTTAATGTGATCATTTTATCGTTCCCGAGATGGTCGGACTAGTACTTTAATGGTGCTTTGTTTGCGGAAAGTACCGATCTTTATCCATCAAAGGACCATCAACATCGATAAACTCCCAACTCTCGGGTAGTGTCTTTATCGTGAATACAACAACACCGTTTCTTTATCTGAATAAGACAACATCAACAGCTTGAGCTTGGAGCTTGTATCGAACCTCTGGCAGAAAACTGCATTTCAACCTTCACTTCCAACTTCCACCCATCCGTAAGCCTATAACCGTCCGCTGTCGAGAGAATTAAGGAAGTAGTGATCAGTTGAAACACATATAATAGTTCGTATTGACGGGATAAGTCGAGTTCTTTATTATCCTGGATGACAGAAGTTAGAGGGCTCAAAGCAAAGCAGAAGTTAGAGGCTCAAGTCACGAAAGCTTTTCAATGCACGGTGCACAGCTGCCTGGCACGCACTATCGACCGAATATATGTCAGCATCACACTCAGGGCCAAAGTGGGTTTTGTTTTCAGAGCACCGCTGAATGCAACTAGGTATAAGCTGTACGGTCACAAAATCGTGCAACGGCGCTCTCTCCAATGGCTCACTTTCAACAGTACAGTGCAATCGAGACTTTGAAAGACCTAGCTACGGAGTTTTCCAAGATTAAAATTTATAGTTAACCCTTTAAAAAGTACGAAATATGCTCCTCCAATGAGGAGATCTAAAGCCACTATGCTGTTACGGTGTCCATCATAGGGCAAATGTGGTACTATCAGATCAAATTTCGGCTGCTGATATCTACTACAGTTTAGGGTAAATTTTAAAAAGCCAAGTAAACTTTTTAAAAGGGTTCCTCACAATATTTCACAGCTCCAGAATCGACGCCACTTTGGCAGGGAAGAGGCTTTATACAAAAAGGTTGAATTGTGATGTGAACGCTTCCAGTAGTGTTTTAGAAATCACCGATTTTATTTCACTCCACCCTGCGGGAAAAGCTTTTGGTACAATGCTTATAAACATTACCTAGGGGTTCGGCATCCTTATTCTTGAGAAGACAAACCTTCCCTGTAAGAGTTTTCCGTCCAACAAAAAGGGTTTCAAATGTATAGAAAAGCGAGAAAATATATGTAGGTATTATGGTAACTCAAGCACATGGTATATGTATACATACAAACATACATACATGCTTACACTTGAGCTCATCCTTAGTTTCACCGCCATCTTATTATTTCCATGTTTTGAATACATATCCTTCATGTCATCTATGTATGTATAATATTTGCCATTGTGATAACTATCAAAACGCAGTGACCCAATTTATATTTCTTACATACATAATATTGTATGTTTGTATGTGTTTACCTTCAAATTTGAGCAAATGCGTACAAAGTTACATACAAATTAAAGCAGATCCGTATAAAGGTGCAGTTCAAGAGTGCTTTTCAATGCTTTTTACCATGGGAAGAGTCGTGTTTCATAGCACTGTGGCCTTATGAAGGACTAGCATGTACCTATAGGATTTTGAGTGTACCCAACAAGCACAAAAAGTTCTCGTGACGATAGAATGTCGAATTCGAATACCAAGAAGTGTCAGCTGTCATAAGCAATACGAATAATTTGCTTTTAAGGCTCTAATTTGAAAGAACACTTAATCAAGGCTTCTCTCAAATTTACTTTCCTAGCTTTTCCACCTGGTCCTTCCAACGGAGTGGGGCCGCCCTCTACCTCTGCTTCCATAGGCGGGTTCCGATAGAAACACTTTCTTGGCCGGAGCATCATCTTTCATTCGCATAACATGGTCTAGCCAGCGCAGCCGCTGCGTTTTAATTCGATGGACTATGTTGATATCTGCGTATAGCTCGTACAGCTCATCATTAAATCTTCTTCGGTACTCGCCATCGCTAACGCGTAGAGGTCCATAAATCTTTCGAAGAACTTTTCTCTCGACATTCCCAAGCCGCTGCATCTGCTGTTGTCATGGTCCATGCTCCTGCCCCAATAGCAGGACGGGTACGATAAGTGACTTGCAGAGTATGATTTTCGTTCGCCGAGAGAGGACTTTACTTTTCAATTGCCTACCTAGTCCAAAGTAGCATTTATTGGCAAGATTGATTCTCGCTGGATTTCAGTGCTGATGTTGTTGCTAGTGTTGATGCTGTTTCCCAAATAAACGAAGTCTTTTACTATTTCGAAATTATAGCTGCCAACTGTAGCGTGGTTGCCAAGGCGCGTATGCGCTGACTCTTTGCTCGATGACAGCAGGTACTTCGTTTTGTCCTCGTTCACCATCAAACCCATTCAAAACTATATCACCTACAAATTATGCTTATTGGGTATAACTAAATATGTGCGTACGCTTACAGGGACATTAGAAGATTTCATGTAAGGAAATTTCCTTCCATTATATGAAACATTTTTTCCTTCCGGGAATATTTTATTTCAGTGGTATGATCTTTCTGTAGTATGTACTGTAATTTATAGGAAGAAGTGGGTAGAGGATAGGAAAGGAAAGGAAAGCAAAGGAAAGGAAAGCAAAGGAAAGGAAAGGAAAGGAGAGGAAAGGAAAGGAGAGGAAAGGAAAGGAACGAAACGAAACGAAACGAAAGGAAAGGAAATGAAAGGAAAGGAAAGGAAGTGAAAGGAAAGGAAAGGAGAGGAAAGGAAAGGAAAGGAAAGGAAAGGAAGGAGGAAAGGAAAGGAGAGGAAAGGAAAGGAAAGGAAAGAGAGGAAGGAAGGAACGAAAGGAAAGGAAGGAGGGAAAGGAGGAGAGGAAAGGAAAGGAAAGGAAAGGAAAGGAAAGTAAAGGAAAGGAAAGGAAAGGAAAGTAAAGGAAAGCAAAGGAAGGAAAGGAGAGGAAAGAAAGTAAAGGAAAGGAGAGAAAGGAAAGGAAAGGAAATGAAAGGAAAGGAAAGGAAAGGAAAGCAAGGAAACAAAGGAAAGGAAAGGAAAGAAAGTAAAGGAAAGTAAAGGAAAGGAAAGGAAAGGAAAGGAAAGGAAGGAAAGGAAGAAAGGAGAGGAAAGGAAAAGGAAGGAAAGGAAAGGAAAGGAAAGGAAAGAGGAAAGGAAAGAAACGAAAGGAAAGGAAAGGAGAGGAAAGGAAAGGAGGGAAAGGAAAGGAAAGGAAAGGAAAGGAAGGAAAGTAAAGGAAAGGAAAGGAAAGCAGTAAGGAAAGCAAAGGAAAGCAAGGAAAGGAAAGGAGAGGAAAGGAAAGGAAAGGAGAGGAAAGGAAAGGAAAGGAAATGAAAGGAAAGGAAAGGAAAAGAAAGGCAAGGAAAGGAAAGGAAAGGAAATGAATGGAAAGGAAAGGAAAGGGAAATGAAAGAAAAGGAAAGGAAAGGGCCCCACTGGAGATAGCAAAGCTATCGGAGGATGTGGTGGGTTGGCGAGCGTAGCGTGCAGGGGGGAAAGCATCTGAACTTGTTAGAGTAGAAACACATCACCTGCTAGGACGATTTTCCTAATTCAAATCTTTAAATGACTTACATCTGCCCCAAATTTTACATAGCCGTATTTATAATAGTAGTTTCAGTTAAGACAGAGTATCAATGATTAGCATAACGGGAGTCTTAAAAACTACCCGACAGCAGCACTGCATGCCATTCTGCACATCCCGTCTGCAGACTTATGGCCAAAAACCTCGCGTTAGCCGCTTCAACAAGGCTTAAGGTTCCGGGGCAGCTTAAAAGCAAGCCTTATGCCCACAGCAGTATAGCGCCATCTAATATCGGGTAAACGGAATATACGATCCAGTACCTGAGCTTCGGAGGGTTGGTGCCGGGGTACAGAAATGGCAGAACATGCTATACACGTGTTTACGAATGGTTCCAAATTAATGGAAGGGATCGGGTCTGCTATGTACTGTGTCGATCTAGAAATAAGCAGATCATACAGGCAGTCATATTACTGCAGCGCCTTTCAGGCAGAAATTATAGACGTGAAGAAAGCAGCATAAATTCTGAAGAAAGGGTGCTAATGTGCAGACACGTCAATATATAAACTGATAGTCAGGCGGCGATTAAAGCGATAATCTCACACAGTAGTTCTTCAGGAAGTGTTCTGGAATGCAAAGAAGCATTGGAAAAACTTCGTTCAGGCCGGACCATACATTTATACTGGGTTCCCCGTCATAAAGGGATAGAAGGTAACGCAAAGGCCTATAAGTTGGCAATGGAGGGTGCAACACTCGCTGAATCGACGACAAACATCACAATCCGTTTGGGAGAAAATCAAAAGGCGACAGGAGTTGCATGTGATTCATCAAGCAGGTAAGGCGTGGACAGAAGCGCGGAACTGCAAAATTTCTAAGATCATGTGCAAAGCCTACGATATTAGGCTCACAAAGTGGCTTATATCAGAGAGAAGACTTAAGGCTTACGATTAGGCCTTGTCAGTAACAGCAGATGTGCACAGATAGAGCACGTTCTGTGTTCATGTCCTGCTGCTCGCCAAATCAAGGTTCCAGCTATTAGGGGCGACAGAGCTGCCAGATCTAGCGGAAGAAATTATGCTTGGTTCTAGAAAGTTCTGGCACCTGATTAGGGTTCTTCCGTTTCATCCTCAAACCAATTCTAGTAACACTATGGACACATTCAGTCTATGTGAGGTATTAATTGACCGGCCAGTTCAACCTAATCTAGCCTTCAATTAAGACCTGTCCGGGTAGTGTCAATATAGAAAATATTATTAAAGTGTTTGCTTACATTTTAAGAAAATAATGAGCATAGTAAAATTAACCTTAAAAAAAGGGAAGGTGGATTTGGATATAAGGGATTTTTTTTTAACTGGGGATTTTGTATTTTGCTTGAAGGTTCATATTTAAGTTCCCTTTTATAAGATAATCTTTTTTCCGTGTAGTAAACCAGATACCGCTCAGTAAAAACAATATTATTTATAATTCGAGTCACTTGAAATTTAGTACTACGCTAGCCTTCTGTCTAGCTTATTATTTGGGAGGCCTTTTATAGTTTTTCTTACTTTTGATATTGCTTCGCCCGGGATTTGAACTCAAACCTTCGGTGTGGTAGGTGGAGCACGCTACCAACACACAACTGCGGCCGCCGTGCATTATGCGATAATAACACAGCTTATTTCGCAGTAGTTAGCATGGTTGGCGGAATAGGATGTATTGTAAAATGGCCAGAGCACCCATAAATTACAATCTCTTCAGACCATATTTTGCAAAGGAATTGATACATGCACTTTTCCAATCCTTCGCCTCCATGTTTGAATAGCGCAGCACTTAGTCCGCTGTTTCTCAGAAGTTTTGTAGGCAACATATTTCCATACTCCCTGCCTAATGGTCTGATGACGGAACATAAACCACAAAACTAGAGATTGGGGTGTCAGTTTTATCATCTTTTTCGCAATATAAAAATGAGGAGAAGAGTTTCTTCAATAGCTTTTGCGTGCTCTGCACACCAGTTCCAGGTTGTTGTTGTTGTAGCGATAAGGACACTCCCCGAAGGCCTTGGGGGTTGTTATCGAGTATATGGTCCTTTGACGGATGCAAATCCGGCACGTTCCGTTACCAAGTCCGACCATCTCGGGAACGATTTGTTATGACCACATGCGACCTTCTTGGCCATCCCACCCTCCTACCCCCTAGATCCCTGAGGAGTTAGGGGTCGCCAGAGCCTCAGCTGTTAATGAAACTGGATTCGCTACAGATAGGTGAGGTTGACAATTGGGCTTGGAGAAGTTATATATTGCGCTGGCAACCTGAAAATGTTGCGCTACACAACCCCTTGAATCTGGTATTTTAGTCACCTCTTACGACAGGCATGCCTACCGCGGGTATATTCTAACCCGCCCTAACCCGCTGGGGGATAAGGTCGACCTTATCATTTCTACAGAGGTATTGAAACCCTACGCCATATGCTTCCAGGTGAAGTTGACACATCCTCACATTTATGTTGCCAAGAATGATTTTCTAGCACGGCTGGCCCTGCTAGCCACTGTGGTAATAGATGACAAAAGGGCCTTTTTTCCTTCCTTTCCGCTTGCATTACTTTTCTTTATGATGGTGGTGTCAGACTTTACATTCACGTGGATGTTAACCAGTTAACAAATCCAACAATGCTTAAATGATAATCTGAAGCATGAAAAGTTATGTGAATTTATTTTTAATAATAACTAAAACGCATTCAAACAAGAAGTGTGGGAAACAAATTGCAAATAACTCTTTTTTGCTACGAATAAAAGCTTGACTTATATAGAAGCAAAGTTTTACCAAAGCCAGAACTATGAATACAAAAAAAATTTGTAATTAACTCAAAAAATAAAAGCAACTAACTTTTTACTCTGTTATTAAATAAAAATGAATTTTCATGCGTTTGAATATTGGGAGTTTATGCCATAAATACACACACACTCACACGCATACACACCAGTGAGCTGCAATTATTCATCTTTTAAGGTTATTAGTGGACTAACCAAAAAATGAGTATTAGTGCGTACACAAACAAAGAATATCAAGCACTTATATCCACTAAAACACATTTACATAGTCATGCTTCGTAAAACGAATAACCGCTCATAAGCCACGAAGCAGTTCAGTACTCAATTGTCTTATTGAGTAAGAAAGTCAACTGTGTTATACGAAAACAGTAATTTGAATCAGTATGACTAACAGTACAAATAAAATGAATATAGTCATATCAGTCTTCTGACGCTAGCAATTCAACGATGTACACGAAACTAAACTGAATACAGCGCTAAAGAAAAACCGATAGTAAACGAAGTATACAGTGTATTACACACGAAACCAACATGCTGCTGAGTTAAAGCGACTATGATTTCAGTTTATACTCAACAATGTATATGTATGGGACATATGTGTTGCGGGGCACTCGTATGTATTTTCTATTTTATGTGCTAGTCACTCATAGTATTTTTCTCTACTTGATTAAGTACACATTTAGACACAATTTTTTGGCTCATGACTAAGTGCACTAATTTTATTAGTACTGAAAGCAGATCTCTGATGCACACAAAAACTTTAAAACCCATGCATATGTATGTTTGCCTACATTCATGCATTTGTTGCTTTTACTTTGCCAAAGTCCTTCCTGGTTATGACGCCATTACTCTCTACTCTTTGCCATTGGCCATGAGCCAAAAACTCTGCAAATGCAACAGGCTGCATTTATCATATTTTGTCTACGTCATTTATAGCAAAATCATAATGCAAAGGGTGCTTCAATGAGAGCTAATCAATATCTTTGGCAGAGTGGAAAAACACCCTATCAGCACATGTATACAAAAACTAGCTCTCATAAACTGCAATCTCTCCTGTTTTCAAAGCCCAATAAGAGACTTTGCACCCAGTCGTCACTAAGTACCGCTGCAGCAGTTTAGCAGTTTCAATGATCTCGGTAAATCTACTGGTACGATGAGAAGCTTAGTATGCTGGCTGATAGGAATCCTATCAAAAAATCCGACAGTTGACGGAAGTTTTAAAGACTGGAACAATACTTTATTCAGTAACGATAATGACGATCTGGTAACAAATTAAATGGGTTTAATGACGATGACTGCACATAATGAGGCGAGAATACTCCCCATCAGGGAGAGAAATGAGATGCTAACCAAACAGCTTCTGTTGAATACCCAGAAACCTTGGCATCCCAACAGGCATCTGATTGAGGAGCCAACACCGCCTAGGGGCTTAAGGAGTCATCTCCGTAAGCATTATGAGGAAATACGGCACCAGAGAACTCAGCCGTATGCAGCAAAAAACACAAGCAGGCCCTCAGTGAACTTCACAAACAGGCGTCGGACTTTCATGCCGGGAATTGCCCGTTGAATCCAGTACTCAAAAGAACAGTACCCTAAACTTGCGGAAGAGGAACGCATACTCCCCAGGGAAACGCGAGTCACTCTAGCTCAACACTGATCTGGATGCTGTAACAGGTTAAACTCTTACCTATCCAGAATCACCCAGACACAAAATGTATGCCCCGCTTGCAATGTGTCTGCACATGACACCAACTATCTCTTTAATTTTAGTGTGGAACCAACGCCTCTAACACCCCTCTCATTATGGTCCACCCCTGTTGAAACAGCAAGTTTCCTTGGCACTGCTACAACAACACAACAACGATCTGGTAACAGACGTACGGAGCGTGCTGGAGTTGTAAAGAGAATATCGCTAGATAGGATGGGATATGACGAACCCTACGATAGTCATTCCGTGACTCGGCTGTAATGAAGAGGGAATGAGAATGTCGCGCCTAAAATATCAGCGCATATGCACCTTGGCAACCATGCTACTGTTGGCAGCCATAATTTCGAAATAGTAAAAGACTTCGTTTATTTAGTAACTAGCATCAACATCAGCTCTGAAATCCAGCAAAGAATCACTCTTGCCAATATTCTACAAGTCACTTATCGTACACGTTCTGCTATATGGTGCAGAAGCATGGACCATGACAACATCAGATGAAACGGCTCTGGTAGTGTTCGAGAGAAAAGTTCTTCGAAAGATTTATGGACCTCTACGTGTTGGCGATGGCGAGTACCGAAGAAGATTTAACGATGAGCTGTACGAGCTATATGCAGACATCAGCATAGTCCAGCGAATTAAAACGCAGCGGCTGCTCTGGCTAGACCATGTTATGCGAATGAAAGATGACGCTCCTGCCAAGAAAGTGTTTCTATCGGAACCCGCCTATGGAAGCAGAGGTAGAGGGCGGCTTCCACTCCGTTGCAAGGACCAGGCGGAAAACGATTTAAACTCCCTTGGCGTGACCAATTGGCGCCGATTGGCAGAGAGAAGGAGCGACTGGCGTGCCTTGTTGGACGGCCATTACCGTTTAAACGAATACGCGCCAATTAAGTGAGTAAGTATTTTCCTGAGCATTGAAAACTTTCAAAACAGGTGAAATTGAATTGAAAACTGACGACCTCAAAGCTGTTAACAAACGCCGACAATGTTGCTCCGAATCCTGTCTATTCCAACACCATCAACACACAATTCGGAATTTACGTGAACGAGCGTAGCTCTTAATCGAAATGAACTAAATGGTTTGTTAAAACTTGAATGCGGCACGCGTTACCGCTTTGGCTGGTACATCAGTGTTGACAGATATAAGTTCGAAACTATAAAATACTATGTCTATCTGCGTACCAGAACTAACAGCGCAAGCAATGTCCGTCTAGAAATCCAAACGGTGTAGTACTTAGTATACAATATGTTCTACTTAGGGCTGATCCTCACGCTCAATAAAGCCCAATAATATCTTTTTTGATGTCGGAAACAGGACGGGTCAGAAACATGAAGTCTGCTGAAATGGGCTGAAATGGCGCATAGGAAATTCGGGAGAAAATACTCAGAATGATGTTTGGTATCGAACGAAATTAATATGGGGATACGAACGTAGTAAACATAGCCACAGATAAACTCCAAACTAATGTATATTGAAACGGTTTTTCGTCATACTTCACCAAATTTGTTTGGATTATAAGCCGAATTAAGCGTAATGCCATCTTCAGTGTAGTTTATCGTTCTCTAAAGGATTCCTTGGGTAGGTTAAATAGTGCGAATGAATAAAAACGCCACAGCCCAGTAGATGTATGCTCGAAAAAGCTTTTATTGGTGCTCCCTTTTATTGACAAGCGCAAAGGCGTAATTTGCCACGCAAAAGTCACTTTATGAGGAATTATGATAATTCAGATATGCATCTGACTTTATTTGAAAATTAGGGTCAGATACGATATTGGAAATTAAAAGTTTGTATTCCTAGAACAAATTTTTCTAAAAACAACTTGTAAAACAATCAGCGGCAGGTATGCCTGTGTAGGGGTTGTGTAGCGCAACTCTTCCAAGCGGTATGGCCTTGAAGGTTTCATGTGGTCATACTAAATCGTTCCCGAGATGATCAGGCTAGTGCCTTGATGGTGCTTGTTACCGGAACGTACCGAATCTGCATCCGGCAAAGGACCATCAACATCGAGGCCTTCGGGGAGTGTCCTTATCGCTACAACAACAACAACAATAAAAGCCTATGAGGTTACTTTCTGTGGACTAATTATACCCACATTTGGGTATATAATGTTGCAGCAAACCTAAAATGGCCTTACATGTCTTATTTATATATTCATACATATGTTGCTAAAAGCATATGCTGATTTGTTGCTTAATTTACAAATTTATGTAGCTATAAACATAAGCACATTAAACAACCCATGTAAATGCTGCAGCAGGCTCAAATGCCTTCCATAAAATTTGCATGTTTTTTCCCATTACCCTGAATTTATGTACAAAAAATTGTACCTGCATGTTCAGTAAAAACTGAGAAACAGTAAAACCCCTTACAGATTAACATTCGACCTGCAAAGGGTTTATGCGACTCCTAACGTCATCTGCAAGGCAAATTAATCTTCGCTTAAAAACTTTTCTTGGCAGAAACATACTCTAAGTATTTGCAAAACACTGCATAAGGACGAACACGATTGTAAAAACTTGACTACAGTATTTTGGTATTCCTTTTTTCCAAACTTGAACCCAGGACCTTCGATGTGGTAGGGGAGCACGTTGGAAAACGTTAATATGCAGGTTGTTTTACTAAAAACCAACCCAATACACACAAACATATTCATACCACCTGATGTCGGGCAATTGGCGAAATGGGACCTACTTGACGCCGACACCGAACGGCATCTGCAGGGCAGATGAGTTTTCACTGAAAGTTTTCATGGCAGAAATACACTCAGAGTACTTGCGAAACACTGCCGAGGGGCAACCTCGCTTAGAAAAATTTTCTTTTAATTGAAAAAACTTGATTCTAAAATTTTGATGTTGCTTTGACCAGTGCGTGAACCCAGGTTCTTCGGTGTGGTAGGCGAGCACGCTACCATCAAACCACGGCGGACGCCATCATCTATTTATAAGTCTCATAACATAAAATCGCTAAATACCGTTGAATTGCCATAATTTCGCACAGAATTCTATGATTTTAAAATATTTTTTTTCCATTTGAAAGCTGACGTACGTGAGATGGACATTTTCATAAAATGGAGCAGGCATTGGAACTGGGACTGGGCCTTGAACTTGGGCTGGGGCTGCAGCTGGAACTGGAAATGAAACTGAGACTGAGACTGGGAATAAGAGATGGAGAAAAATGAGAAGAACTAGCGAGAAGAGAAGAAGGGAAGAGAAAATACTCAGAAGGAGATAGAGTTGGACGAAGATAGAGAGATGGGGATAGATGGAGCGGAAAAGAAATGTGGGAAAAGAGAGGGAAACAGATAGAGAGAAAGAGTAAGGCAGGGGGAGTAATGAGTAAAAGAATAAGGAAAAGGGGAAGAGAGGGGAAGGCAGAGTAAGGGGTAGAAACTTCTTAAAATTATGCAGATAGACCAAAGTTAGGCAGAGCAATTTCTGCCCGGTCGGCTAGTATAAACATAAAATTGAATATGTATAATATAAGCGTGTTAAAATAGGAATATCTACGTAAAACACATTCACCCCTATTCCGCATTACAAGTCCGTTTCAGTTCTCCGCTCCGCTTGAGCTGAAAGTAGGTATCCTGAGTTCCGCTTGAATTGAAAGAAGAAGAGGAAGAATGAACGATTTTTCGAAATCAGGGCCCGAATCGTAACATACGATCACAGATCCGCAACTATACGAAAGCAAATTACGTGATACGTCAAACGTATAAACGAAATGGGATTTAAATATACTGTTACGAATATTAGCAACACTAAGGGGTATTGTCATCTCTAAGCCGATGCTAAGAGTGACTTGTATGCACATCCATAAATCAATCATTATGTATCTACATAAACGAATCAATCATTATGTCTACACATATGTACGTACACGCAGCGGAGAAGCAACGCACAAACACATGCAGATATCTTATCTGAGATGCTCCCAAAAGTATTCAATTGTAATTGTGTAAGTGTCGCTCACAAATACACGCGCATATGAAAGCTACACACGTGCATCTGTAGTTATAATTATATACCAGTAAATAAGTAAATTCTGGAAGCGCCTAGAAGATGCAACGAGGAAATCACACAATATAAAAGCAGCAACAGTAGAGGCGCGATAATCAGTTTCGATTAAGCACGCTATCTGTCGAGCAATAGAAGTGTTATTTTGAAAGTACTTGAATAAAGGCCATTTTGCATTATTGAATAGTGGAGTTATTTATTCAACAGTTTAGTGATTCGAACATTAGCAGAAGATTGCAAATAAGGGGAATTGCAGTAAAATTCGTTACAATACGATAGCAAACGGAACGTAATTTATATTCAATTCACAATAAATTCTACGATCCACATTAGTTTGAATTGTATTTTTAGTTCACAATAGATTTTGAACTGTCAAATTGGTTGCCAAAATATAAAAAAAGGTAAATAACTGCGATGGATCAAATTTTATTGTTTTGTTTGAGTTCCAGTAATAGTGAAGGCGATAAAAAGATATTCCAAAGGCGGTTAAGAGATTGCAGTAACCATTGGACCTATCGAACAAAGCGAAGCATATCATTTATGTATTATACCTTTCTAGAAAAAATTATTGCAGTTTCTTCAAGAGATTGCGCTGAACTTAAGAATATTTTAGTAACTTTCTGGAGAAGTTAAATTTGAACCAAGCCGATACTAAAGCGGGTGTCTTACCATGATTCCGGCAATATTTCCTTTTGGCTTGGATTAAGCTTGTTTGATTTCGACCTTTGTTTATAATAACAGTTTTTTTCAATGAAATTTGTGTGTATACGATCGCCAGTTTGTGTTCGAAGGAAAGTGGAACGTAACGTGTATGTTCAGTCACTCGTCACGTATGTTGCGATCCAAAATTACGATCGAAGTAGTACGTTCACGTATGTCATAATCCGAAAATCATATCGGGACAATTTGGGGTACCTACCGGGATCACATCTGGATGGTTTTCGGTATTCGTCCGGGATCCCGTCGGGGGCATTTTGGGACTTTCGGGATCATTTGGGGTCCCTTCCGGCATCATTTCTGGATGGTTTTCGGGATTCGTCCGGGATCCCGTCCGAGTCATTTCGGGACTTTTTCTCGGCTAATACGGGATTATTTGGGGACCCTTTGGGCATCATTTCTGGATGGTTTTCTGGGATCCGTCCGGGATCATTTCGGGACTATTAGGGGATCATTTGAAGACCTTTCGGCATCAATTCTGCATAGTTTCCGAGATTCGAAGTGATCTCGACGGGGTCATTTCGGGACTATTTCGGGATAATTTGGGGTACCTACCGGGATCACATCTGGATGGTTTTCGGTATCCGTCCGGGATCCTGTCGGGGTTATTTCAAGACTTATTCTCGACTAATATGGGATTATTTGCGGACCCTTTCGGCATCATTTCTGGATGGTTTTCGGGATCTGTCCGGGATCCGCCCGGGATCATTTCGGGAATATTAGGGGATCATTTGAGGTCCTTTGCGGCATCATTTCTGGATAGTTTTCGGGATCCCGTCAGGAATCCCGTCGTGGCCATTCCTGAACTTTTTCGGGACTAATACGGGATGATTTGGGGAGCCTTTCGGTATGATTTCTGGATGGTTTTCGGGATCCGTTTGGGAACCCGTCGGGGTTATTTCGGAACTTTTTCGGGACTAATACGGGAATCGTTTGGGACCCTTTAGGGGTCATTTCGTGACTTTTTCTGCAATATTACGGGATCATATGGGGACCCTCTCGGCATCAATTCTGGATGCGTTTCGGGATCCGTTCGGGATCCCATCAGGGTCATTTCGGGACTTCTTCGTTACTATTTCGGGATCATTTTGGGAACCCTTCCGGGATCATTTCTGTATAGTTTTCGGGATCCGTCCGGGATCCCGTCGGGGTTATTTTGGATATTTTCGGGACTATTCCGGGATCATTTCTGGACTATTTCGCGATCATTTAGGACCTTTCCGGCATCATTTCTGGATGGGTTTCGGGATCTGTACGGGAACCCATCAGGGTAATTTCTGGGATTTTTCGGGACTATTTCGGGATCATTTGGGGACCCTTTAGGGGTCATTTCGTGACTTTTTCTGCAATATTACGGGATCATATGGGGACCCTCTCGGCATCAATTCTGGATGCGATTTGGGATTCGCTCGGGATCCCATCAGGGTCATTTCGGGACTTTTTCGGGACTATTTCGGAATCATTTTGGGACCCCTCCTGGTTAATTTCTGGATGATTTTCGGGATTTGTCCAGGTTCCCGTCGGCATCATTTCCTTACTATTTTGGTATTTTTGGGACCCTTCCATGATCATTTTTGGTCTCTTCGCAACCGGTAGTTCAGCACACATGCCTTTTTAAATTACGAGCTTTTATGGCCATGGATTTGCTGCAAATTATTCCAAATTAAAATTCGGTATGTTTTATCTATTTTTGAGTGTTTTAAATGAATCCTGTAACGAACTGTTATAACTATAATTACACTTTTTGTAATATTTTGACCAACTAAATACCCGAAAAAGCAACACTATTCCCCCTCTGGTGTAAAATCTATAATTTGTTATAACTCAATATAAATGTTCTTCTAAATGTATAATTTTTGGTATCTGGTTCATGCAGATCGAGATCTAAACAATTTGGAAAAACGACCGGTGGTGCTCTCCGTCTCCTCCCGCCATCCGCCCCTCCTTCACTTGTTTTCATTAGCCGCTTTTATTAGCTTTACCTGTATGTTTCTTTGTAACCTTTCATTCGCTCCAACGCTCCTGCCGCCTTTTTAACATGGTTTTATAATTACCTTCACCTTATTTGTAATCCCGTTAGGGTCATATCGAGACCCTTCCGGGATCATTTCTGGATGGTTTTCGGGATCCGTCCGGGATCCCGCCGGGGTAATTTCGGGACTTTTTCGGGACTATTTCGGGATCATTTTGTGACCCTTCCGGGATAATTTCTGTATCGTTTTCGGGCTCCGTCCGGGATCCCGTCGGGGTTATTTTGGGACATTTTCGGGACTATTCCGGGATCATTTCGGGACTATTTTGCGATCATTAGGGGACCCTTCCGGCATCATTTCTGGACGGGTTTCGGGATCCGTCCGGCATCCCGTCGGGGTATTTTCGGGATCATTTGCGTACCTTTGAGAGATAAATCCTTGATGGTTTCCGTGATCATTACGGGACTTTTTCGGGGTTATTGTTGGTCTCTTGCGGCATCATTTCTGGCTGGTTTTTCGGGATCCGTCCGGGATCCCTTCACGGCCATTTCGGGGCTATTTAGGGATCATTTGGGGTATCTTCCGCCATCATTTCTGTATGGTTTTCGAGATACGTCCGGGATCCCGTCGGGGTCATTTTGGTAATTTTTCTCGTCTAATACGGGATCATTTGGGTGCCCTTTCGGCATCTTTTCTGGATGGTTTTCGGGATCCGCCCGGGATCCCGTCAGGGTCATTTCGGGACTATTAGGGGATCATTTGATGAACTTTCCGGCATCATTTCTGGATAGTTTTCGGGATCCCGACGGGTCATTTCGGAACAATTTCGGGATCTTTTGGGGTATCTACCGGCATCATTTCTGAATGGTTTTCGGGATTCGTCCGGGGTCCCGTCAGAGCCATTTCGGGACTATTAGGGGATCATTTGAGGACCTTTCGGGCATCATAGTGGATAGTTTAAGGGATCCGTCCGGGATGCGGACGGAGTCATTTCAGGACTATTTCGGGATCATTTGTGGTACCTACCGGCATCATTTCTGGATCGTTTTCGGTATCCGTCCGGGATCCCGTCGGGTCATTTCGGGACTTTTTCTTGATCATTTGGGGTCCCTTCCGGCATCATTTCTGGATGGTTTTCGGGATCCGTCCGGGATCCCTTCGGGGCCATTTCGGGACTTTTTCTTGATCATTTGGGGTCCCTTCCGGCATCATTTCTGGATGGTTTTCGGGATCCCCTCGGGGTCATTTCTGGACTTTTTCGCGACGAATACGGAATCATTTGGGGGACCCTTTCGCCATCATTTCTAGATGGTTTTCGGGATCCCGTCAGGGTCATTTCGGGACTATTTGGGAACCTTTCCGGCATCATTTCTGGATAGTTTGCGGGTCCGTCCGGGATCCCATCGGGGTCATTTCGGGACTTTTTCGGGAATAATACGGGATCATTTGGAGACCCTTTCGCCATCATTTCTGGATGGTTTTCGGGATCCGTCCGGGATCCCATCGGGGTCATTTCGGGACTTTTTCGGGATCATTTGGGGTCCCTTCCAGCATCATTTCTAGATGGTTTTCGGGATCCGTCCGGGATCCCATCGGGGTCATTTCGGTACTTTTTCGCGACTAATACGGGATCATTTGGAGACCATTTCGCCATCATTTCTGGATGGTTTTCGGGATCCGTCCGGGATTCCGTCGGGTCATTTCGGGACTTTTCCGCGACTAATACGGGATCATTTGGAGACCCTTTCGGCATCATTTCTGGTTGGTTTTCGGGATCCGTCCGGGATCCCGTCGGGATCATTTCGATACTTTTTCGCGACTAATACGGGATCATTTGGGGGGTCTTTCGGTATCATTTCTGGATGTTTTTCGGGATCCGTTCGGGATCCCATCGGGGCCATTTCGGGATTTTTTCGGGATCATTTGGTGTCCATTCCGGCATAATTTCTGGATGGTTTTCGGGATCCGTCAGGAATACAGTCGGGGCCATTCCTGTACTTTTTCGGGACTAATACGGGATCATTTGGGGAGCCTTTCTGTATCATTTCTGGATGGCTTCCGGTATCCGTTTGGGAACCCTTCTGGGACATTCCTGTACTTTTTCGGGGCTAATAAGGGATCATCTGGGGAGCCTTTCGGCATCATTTCTGGATGGTTTTCGGGATCCGTTCGGGATCCCAGCAGGGTAATTTCGGGACTATTAGGGATCATTTGGTGTTCCATTCCGGCATAATTTCTGGATGGTTTTCCGGATCCGTCTGGAATCCCGTCGGGCTATACCTGTACTTTTTCGGGACTAATACGGGATCATTTGGGGAACCTTTCGGTATCATTTCTGGATGATTTTCGGGATCCGTTCGGGATACCAGGTGGGTAATTTCGGGACTATTAGGGGATCATTTGGGGACCTTTCCGGCTTCATTTCTGGATAGTTTTTCGCGATCCTTTCGGGATCCCGTCGGGGTCATTTCGGGACTTTTTCGGGACTAATACGGGATTATTTGGAGACCCTTTCGCCATCATTTCTGGATGGTTTTCGGGATCCGTCCGGGATCCCATCGGGGTCATTTCGGGAATTTTTCGGGATCATTTGGGGTCCCTTCCGGCATCATTTCTGGATGGTTTTCGGGATCCGTCCGGGATCCCATCGGAGTCATTTCGGGTTTTTTCGGGATCATTTGGGGTCCCTTCCGGCATCATTTCTGGATGGTTTTCGTGATCCGTCCGGGATCCCGTCGGGGTCATTTCAGGACTTTTTCGGGATCATTTGGGGTACCTTTCGGCATCATTTCAAGATGGTTTTGGGGATCCGTCCGAGATCCCGTCGTGGTCATTTCGGGACTTTTTCGGGACTAATACGGGATCATTTGGAGACCCTTTCGCCATCATTTCTGGATGGTTTTCGGGATCCTTCCGGGATCCCGTCGGGGTAATTTCAGGACTTTTTCGGGATCATTTGGGGTACCCTCCGGCATCATTTCAAGATGGTTTTGGGGATCCGTCCGGGTCATTTCGGGACTTTTTCGCGCCTAATACAGGATCATTTGGAGAGCCTTTCGGCATCATTTCTGGTTGGTTTCGGGATCTGTCCAGGATCCCGTCGGGGTCATTTCGAGACTTTTCCCCGACTAATACGGGATCATTTGGGGACACTTTCGCCATCATTTCTGGATGGTTTTCGGGATCCGTCCGGGATCCCATCGGGGTCATTTCGGGACTTTTTCGGGATCATTTGGGGTCCCTTCCGGCATCATTTCTGGTTGGTTTTCGGATCCGTCCGGGATACCGTCGTGGTCATTTCGGGACTATTTCGGGATCATTTGGGGTTACCGGCATCATTTCTGGTTTGTTTTCGGATACCGTCGGGATCATTTCGGGACTTTTTCGGGATCATTTGGAGACCCTTTCGGCATCATTTCTGTATGGTTTTCGGGATCCAGCCGGGATCCCGTCGGGGTAATTTCGTGACTTTTTCGGGATCATTTGGTGTCCCTTCCGGCATAATTTCTGGATGGTTTTCGGGATACGTCAGGAATTCCGTCGGGGCCATTCCTGTACTTTTTCGGGACTAATACGGGATCATTTGGGGAGCCTTTCGGTATCATTTCTGGATGGTTTCCGGGATCCGTTTGGCAACCCGTTGGGGTCATTTCGGTACTTTTTCGATACTAATACGGAATCGTTTAGCGACCATTTGGGGACCTTTCAGGGTTCACTTCGTGACTTTTTCTGTATTATTACGGGATCATATGGGGACCCTCTCGGCATCATTTCGGGATGGGTTTTAGGATCAGTTCGGGATCCATCAGGGTTATTTCACGACTTTTCGGGACTATTTCGGAATCATTTTGGGTCCCCTCGTGGTTAATATCTAGATGATTTTGGGATCTGTCCGGGAATTTTAGTATCATCTTGGGACCCTTCCGGGATCATTTTAGGTCTCTTCGCAACCGGTAGTTCAGCACACATGCCTTTGTAAATTATGAGCTTTTATGGCCGTAGATTTGCTGCTAATTATTCGTAATTAAAATTCCGTATGTTTTATCTTCAATCTAACACAGCTTTTTCGTTCTATTTTTGAGTTTTTTAAATGAATCGTGTAACGATCTGTTATAACTATAATTACACTTTTTGAAATATTTTAACCAACTAAATACCCGAAAAAGCAACACTATTTTCATCTAAAAAATTCTCTTTGGTTTTAGCTAATTGTAGTTTCACTCCTTTGTTCTATGAGTAATTCTTTCACCCCTCCCATATCAGTTAATTTAATTTAAAAACAAAATGTATTTCTTTTTAATTCGAAAAAAACTGTATTGTACTATTCATGAAAGCGTGCCTTTCAGCTTATCTTCTCACTTAGTTCTTTTTTTTACTAAATTACAAAAATAAAATACATTAGACAAAAATAATTTTTAAACAGATAAGTTTATAAGCAGGCTAACGTGAATAGCACATATATTTTATTTTCTCCTTACGGACGGGGCCGCGGGTAAAGGCTAGTGTATAAATATAGTAATTATTTAATGAAATCTACACTCTATTTTCCATTTTCCTTGACACTTTTTCTGACATATTTCACATTCATATAACTCGGTGTCAGCTTACCGCCATTCGCTGTTTATGGTGGCTTGTAAGATTGGTAGGACTTATTTATTACAATGGTATAAGGGCTGAAATATGTACTTACATTTAATTTACAGTTTCAATCTGCATGAAAAATGATTACGTGGAATTCTGTTGAACGCTTCTCGCTTAAATGTTTTTTAAGATTTAAAAATTTCCATTGTTTTTCCTAGTATGGAGTTGGCCTGTGCAAAAATTTCATTATTGATGGCGTATTTTAAAAAATAATACAATGTTTTCTCGAAAAAAATACATTTTGTATGAGAAGATAGCTTAACATGTATGCATATTTGCTTCCTACGCTGTCAACTGCGTTAAGTACACTAGTTTACATTTAAATTATTTTAGTACTTACTAACAAATGTGTTGTGCCAACTTAAATATACTGGCGCCGAATTATTTTAACATACTTATTTACTGTGTTTATAAAAAACATATAAGAAAAAATTACATATATTTGTATTTTACAGGCTAAAGTTATAATCTAGTAACAAGAGGCTTTTACTTACCTCTTGAAATGCAAATAATTGGAACATGTTTTAACGTTGTCGGCCATTTATTAAACATTCTAGCACCATAGCTACGAATTGAATTTGTGCTTCTTTGAGTACGGAAAAACAAGTTTTTATATATAGAGTATTTCTAAAGTTATAGCTTAGATTTCCTGCGAAATTTAAGTCAAGACTATGTTTAATCAGATTGTTTTTGATTTTGAAAACAATGAGCAGTGTCTGTAGAATACTGTATTTTCTAACGTCTAACCTATTTTCATAAAGCCTGATAGTGGGAGTTATTCTAGGTAGCAACAGGATATTTTTTATTATTTTGTTTTGAAATATTTGTAACTCATTTATTTTATTTTCTGCACATCTGCTCCAGATTGGGTTTAAATACGTTAAACGTGACATAAAGTACGCATCGTATAATAGCCACAATTGTTTTCTGGGAATATTATTTCTACTTCTATATATTGCGAAATTTAGCGGTATTAACTTAAGCTTAAATCTAGTTATATGCTCGTGCCAATTTAAATTCGTGTCGAACCATATTCCCAGGTATTTCAACTTGTCTACCCTCGTGATAATTTTCTTATCAAATGCTCTGTTGGGCTGTTCAAAAAATTTTAAATTGAAGTGCAAATCACATTACATGTACAAAATTATATGTATATTGAAACTTTCTTAAATTGCAAAAAAAATTATTTTAAATATTTAAAGATATTTGATGGTCATACTGAAGTGCCTTGGCTTCATATGGAAGTGCTTTTTCTTTGCACTTTAATATCAAACTCAAGCACTTTTATATGAATCGAATTTGTATGTGAGTGCATATGGGCGCGCTATGAAATTTTTTTTTATATTCAAAGCGTGAATTTGTATCTGTGCATATTCTTCAGGACAAAACAAAAACAAATGTGCTATATGTGTATACAGGTTGAGCAGCTCTGCTTATAGAGAAAATTGTAGGGGAGCTTCATTTTCTTCATATCAACTCATACGCTTCTAGAACCCTCATAATATGTTGGAGTTTCCTCAGGTTAAAAATTTCGTCTTCTCCGAGCAATGTCATCGCACTATAGAAGGAAATGCGCTGCAATCAAATCCACCAGTACCGAATAAAACTTATGTCAAACTCTCTTGGCTCCAGCGAAACAGCACGGTTGAGAAAAGTCCTAGCAAGGGGAAACATAGTGCAGGGACTAATAAAGAGAACGGGGAATGATCACGTAATAGTGTGGAATCCCTTGAGGTGCTTGTCGATACACATTTCCCATCGGGAGATGGTTTAGAAGAGCCAGCAGACAGCACTCACACTTCGATCACGAAGCGGGTAGTGCCGGGCTTGTTGACCGATACCAAGATCGAATGGGCAGTGAATACGATTTCTAATTTTAAATCGTCGGGCCCAGATGGTATATTCCCGGCCATGCTACAAGTTTCAAGTAGGGCGGTCGTAGAATGGCTTAAAATAATATTCGATGGGTGCATAAGACTGAATCATGTACCGCACTCTTGGAGAACTGCTCGTGTAGCTTTCCTACCAAAGGCAGGGGAAGATCGGTCACGTGTATCCCAAAGACTATATACCCATTAGCTTAACATCATTTCTGCTCAAAACCTTTGAGAGGCTGATAGATGTGTACATAAAGTCCAACGTGGATGAAAAGCTGCTCTCCAGAGCACAACATGCGTACACTAAAGGCAAGTCGGTAGACACCGCATTGCATAGGGTGGTAATAAGCATAGAGAAAGCCCTGGAATATATGGAATATGCTCTAGGAGTCTTCTTAGACATTGCCGTGGCTTTCAATAATGTTTCTAATTGGGCGATTATGGATGGTCTTAATTACATTAAAGTACATCCAGCCTTAAGGAGATGGGTCGGCTTTATGCTAAATTGCAGGAAGATTACATAACAATGGGGATTGTACGAGGCCACGAAATTAGTGGACAGGAGAACACCGCAGGGTGGACGCTGGTCATCAACCAACTGCTCAGGCGATTCGATGAGGGACCCGTAAAACTTACGGCTTACGCAGATAAGGTTGCCATTGTCATAAATAGAAAGTGTCTTCCAACGATTAGCTCTTTGATGGATCGGGCGCTTCGGGATATTCATACCTGGGCATCAAATGTCGGGTTGAAAGTCAACGCGGATAAGACTGATATGGTCTTGTTTACAGGGAGGTACAAGGTCCAAAATTGGATCAGGCCTAAGTTAGAAGGGGTGATCGTACAGGAGAAACCTTGCACAAAATACCTAGGAATCATCCTAGACAGTAAGCTGTCATGGAAGCTAAACGTGGAGGAGAGGGTGAAGAAGGCTTCAACGGCACTGCGACCAGGCTCGGTGCCTCGGGGCAGCTTGAGCGCCGACCATACGGCCATAGTAGTATAGCGTCATCAATCACAAGACGAACAGACTATCTAATTCCCTATCTGCGCTTCAAGGGCGATCTTAAGGTCACAATAGAGGTGGACGGTTGGCGCGAGGGTGCTCAAATGGCGGACGAGGCGATACACAGATCGTTCCAAAGTAGTGGAAGGAGTAGGGTCTGTGGTATACTGCGCTGATACGGAAATAAACAGTACCTACAGGCTACCGGATTACTGTAGCGTTTTCCAAGCGGAAATAGTAGCCGTAACCAAATCAGTAGAAACCCTGGAAGAAAAAAGCCCAAGCTGCAATCGTGTTAACTTTTATATTGACAGTCAAGCAGCAATTAAGGCAATAATCTCGCATACCACAGCATCTAAATGCGTGTTAGAGTGTAAGCAGTCCCTGGAGAGAATCGGGGCAGGGAGAAGCATACATCTATATTGGGTCCCAGGGCATATGGGAATAGATGGGAATGAAAAAGCGGATGAATTAGCTAAAAAGGGCGCATCCCTTGAAGCTTGCTCAGTAGACGTTCCAAATTAGACTGGGCGAAATTAAGAGAAGGCGAGAGGTGCACATGAGCGACCAAGCAGGAAAGGCGTGGGTTCAAGCGCGGGGCTGTAAAGTGGCGAAGATTATGTGTAGGTCTTACAATCTTAAACTAACAAAGTTGCTTCTATCATTAAAAAGAGAGGACTGTACACTCATGACGGGTATTCTGACTTGACACATATGCTTCTGGCGTCACATGCTTTTAAATTAGGCTTGGTCAGTGATAGCAGATGTAGGAAGTGCGGGCTGGAGGATGAAACGATCGAGCACGTTCTGTGCTCGTGTCCTGCGCCTGCCAGGCTAAGACTCCAGCTATTAGGAGTGATACAGCTGTCAGATCTAGAAGCAGCAAGTGGCTTAAGTCCTAGAAGCTTCTAGTATTTGCCAAGACGACGGAGTTATTTTATAACATAGGTCCTGGTTTTTTATATGGTTTTTCAGTTTGGTCGTAAAACAAACTTCTGGTAACACTACGGACTTATTCAGTCTATGTGAGGTCCTCATGGACCGGCCAGTTCAACCCAACCTAACCTCTCTTGCCAAAAAGATAGAAGGTGTAACGCCATTGATGATAATGATTGTTATTTGGACAGGGCACCGACTAATTTGATCCATTTGGGACGATTCAGTAAACTGGATAAAAGCATTTGCTGTTATTGTATGGAAGAATCCATGGAATATGTTGGAACATTTAGGCACTTTATGCTGAATTTCAGAGCTTCTGTCGTTTTAGTCGTTGGGTAGTGTAAGCGTACATTTCTTTGCCTTCATTAAATAAATCACTATATTGAGCAAATCTTTTTTTCAAATTCCTTCCATTTGGTGAACTTTTAAAGTCCACATCAACTATCATCTTTATATACCAGAACATATCCGACACCTGAAGTTAACTGCAGTCTCATGTGATTTCGCAATTCCTTGAAAGCATTCAACTTTAAAGCATTAAAATACTAGCTTTACCAGGCGCACGTTGTAACGTCCGAGATCGAATGGATGTTGCGTTATTTTTCTGTTTTGTTTCTTGATAATTCAATTTATTCTTCTGTAAATTGAATTGAATTTTGTACGCATATTTGGTGAAAGTTTCTGTTAAAACATTTTATTCTTGTATCTTATTGTATCTTATTTTATATTATTGTATTGCTTTTACCGCTGATGATTGTTGCTTTGATTACATTCCGTAGAAGCATGACTGGTGAGCCAATTTTCAAAGTTGATATATGCGCAGGCATTCCTTTTGGTTCTAAGGAGTATAGAAATTCATTTGGATAATTCACAATTCTATCTTCATCTGTAACTGTGTCGATCGATTTATATTTCGTCACTTCACCAGGAAATTGATTTTGAAAGCGATCATTGATTTTGTTAACATGATCATTTTTGGGAGCTAAGATAGTTCTTTCGCATAGCCAAAAACAAAAACATTTAAATTTAAAATTCTTAATTCTGAAATATGAAAAACTTTCGTCTTGCTCAAAGGAACCTGGAGCCAAAATTTGGTGATGATCGAAGTATACCAAACACGTTTTCATAGGGAACACACCACACAGAATTTTATTTTTATAGAAGATGTAGATAGACTGAAGCTAAACAATTTTTTAACAGTGGCAGATTACTAAACGTCCAAAAGGCATAACAGCTAAACTCAACAATGCAGTCAAACTTTAGGTGTTAAAATAACTTAGGTTTGTACGGCAGCCATAGTTTTTCCCCATTCCACATTTTACTGGAGGTTTTAGGACTTAACGTCACATAGCTCCTTACCAATTATAATTATCCTACCATTACGACATCCAGATATATGCAGTATAATATATTCCATTTGTATGGGAGGTGCCACGCCCCCTTTCTCCAAATTTTCGCATTTTCTTGGTGGTGTTAGGGATTGCCTCATATAAACTCCTCATTAAATTTCAATGTTCTGGCATGTATACCTTCAAAGCTATGCAGTACCAAAGATTCCATTTGTATGGGAGGTGCCACGCCCCCTTTTTATATATCGAAATTATTTTTAGCCTAAAACCTTCCCATTGATTGATGTGTGGGAAATACGTTTCCATAGCGAACACACACACACACAGAATTTGATTTATATATATATATGGCTAAACCGATTTTGGATTCCAAATCAACTAACCATCATCTCTCCTTCCTGTATCTTTCCTAAAAATTTCATGGCAATCTGTCGAGCCGTTCTCTAGTTATAGAGTGACAATCAAAATGTACACTTCTTTTTATATATATAGATTTTCACACATTTAATGTCTCCTCACCGGGTAGGCGAAAGCGTCCAGCCATACCAGCAGACATCAAAAGTGATATGGCAAATTAATGGGTTGGCATATCCGTTGAGACCAACGACAGTTGGCATACAACCTGAAACCGCTTTTTAATTGTAAAACTTAATGTGAATGCACTGCATACATAAACACGAGTTTGTGTATATGTAGACAGCCGATTCTGTTTGCTCTGTTACACAAATAAAACAAATACAACAAGGTGCTACAGACTGTGTTTTGCAAATCTAATAGAACTCCGAATTTTATTGCAGCTTTTATGCATGGGAGACATACTTTTTGGCACACTGTAAACTGCTGGAAAATGACTGAGTGTAAGCAAGGCAATTGAGAACTGTGAGAGCAACAAGAAAAGCGCATGCGTCGTGAGCGCACAGGTGTAAATATATTGTGAGCTCCTATTAAAGTTAACAAAGCGGAACGTTTTTTGTTGTGTCGTATTTGGAACTTATTTTTGTGCAAGTCCTAGCCAGGGTACTAGTTTCGGAAGGGCCTTATTGATATTTTTCACCTAGGGTGGAAATTTTAACCCCAAACATATTTCGAGAGTATCAAAAATCATATCCACCAATACTGCTCTAGTCAGTGACATTCCCCTAAAGCTTCGGTGAGTCCTTTTGCAGATAATACAACAAACCAACAAGTTTTTGTTAACTGCAGTTGACAAGTAAGCAAGATTCGACAAACTCTGCGACTTAATAACTGCCTTAAACTTAAACTTTTTTCAGAAAACTCATCTTCCTTGGTGTATGCCTTCAAAGCCAAATGTGATAAACAAATGTAAAGATAGTTTGAAGGGGGAACCTGCTAGTGGAACTGAAGAGTACACTAGTTTCGAAACTGGGTGAGCTCATCCCAACCCCTTTCCTATAGTTTTTCACCCCTACTATTATCTATATCAGTCAGTGCCATACATTTTAGACCAAATAAGATTCTAACTTTATTGTAGTTCAAGGACGAAATATGCTTCTAAAAAGATGGAAGAGATCAAAACGGTACCGCACAGTTTAGTACCGAACAGTACAAAAACGTATCGTACAGTTTGGTATGGAAAAACGATACCGTTCAGTACATTACAGTAAAAAGCCGTACCGTACATTTTAGTAATGGACATTACAAAACCGGTTCCTTGCAGTTATACAGTGGTATAGTACAGTACAAGCCGATACCGCACAGGTTAGTACAATATAGTACAAAGCCGCAGTGTAGTATAGTAATATTAGTATAGTACAATAGTGTACAGATCTGTAGATTACCGTACCGTACAGTAAAAATCCGTTACAAACAGTACAATTCCCTACCGTTTGGTACAGTTCCTAACTAAGGAAGGGGTCATCCTCCCCAATAAACCGTGCGGAGGGAATTGGCCTAAAACGTATAGCACCGTCGCCTGCGCCGAAATGAGAGACAGCAAGAGGTTTCAGTGTATTTTTAAGTTACAGTTTAGACTACTTCCCTGGTGTTTCCAATGAGTAGGAAGCCAGCCACCACAAATGGTAAGTAGAGCTGAGCTGGGCGTACATATTCGATTCGATGCGATTTTGCGCCATATATCAGGAACACCAGAACTGGCATATTAAGAAACTTGTGGAGCTTATTTTTTGTTGGTGGGCTCTTATTTTCCTTTTTTGTCGTTTTAACGCAGGTTTTCTAATTAGACAAAATTCCCCACAGCTCATTACATTTCGAATTTTAAGAAAACACAGGGGTGACGTTGTCATTGAGGCCTGAAGAGGTCTAGAGGGGCTGGTCATTTGGCGTAGCTTCTCTTTTTTTTATCACATCAGTGTTGAACCTGCTAGACATCTCTCCTTTCCTAATTTGATCTTCACATGTGTTATTTTCGGCATCTCACACTTTAGACTTTTAGCTCTTTAGCACTTACATATACGATGCCTTCTTTTTGTACTATTTATACCAGCTTATTGTTATGTTATTTTTCATAATGACGCTGCAATTGAGATGTGATTCTAAAGGATGCTTCATCACCACTTTGACATGAAAGACTTCTACACTCAGCTTTATTAGCCAGCAAGCTTTGGGTACTTCAATGTGCATTGTGATATAGTGCGTTGACCATTATAGCTTTGTACTATGCAAACTTAAGTGTACGAGCTTAAAAGATATGCTAGAAAATCAGAAATAATACATCGCTCATTTGCTGCAACGTCGTCATAACTAAAAAACACAATTTTCCAGGAGAGCCGTTCAAAGATTTTACTGCCATATGTTGCACATATAAAGGCATATTTTCATTTTTATAACACGTGCTAAATTTTTAACTGATCACGAAGATTTTTTTATACAACATAGATCATGATATTGGGTACGTTTATATGTTATCAACTCAAAAGTCATGTTTTTTGAGTTATGACGACGTTGCAGCAAATGAGCGATATGTGCATAAAACTACAGTTATATGCATTTCCAACTACGAGAAGTTGGATTCTAGGAATAATTACATCTATAATGCGTACATATATAAGCACAAAAGCTTCCGTTGTGTCCTGAATAAAATTTGTTTTAACTCAGTGATGGGCTCATGACAACACTACATACCAAATAATTGGAAGCCAAAGGCCGATAACAGCTCTTCCTACCTTTTAAGAACGTCAGACCATTAGTATCTCTTTTTTTCTCCTAATAAGTCTCCCAAATAACCCACACATACCGGACAGGATTTTTCGTGATTTGATATAGCCATCCAGATTGTCTGTTGTAGAGAGAAGTCTTCATTTTACTTACTCAGATCTACAATCGGGTTTTATTTATAAGAGAGCATCAAGTGGACCTCGCAGATGAACTAGCATCCTGATCAAAAGTAAATTCCTGGGCACGCCATAATATCACTGCATTGTAGAACAGAGCATCATTCCCGTTACAGGGATCCCCGTAAGAGTTAATCTGGAACTATCTGATAGAATTAAATATCTTGGACTTACACTGGATAGGAAATTGCGTGTGAAGCGCAATATTAAAAGTTGGGCCTCTCGCTAAAGGTCGTCCATTGGACTGTCGAAATGGTAGTTATGCCGATGCTTCTCTATTTGGTGTTGGCCTGGTGGTACGCACTTCACACATTGTGCATTGCCACAATGTTGGTGTCCATCAGCGGACATCGCTGGTTGGTATCAGCTCCGTTCTGATAACAACATCCATCTTGGCTACGAATGAAATGTTGAACATACATCGGTGGATATTGCGGGCAGGGCCGCTAGGACTAAAGTGTTAATCAGTTTTCGTTATAACTATGGGCTATTTGCTCTATAACTTCGGGCTTTCAATATTCTTACCAAGTTTATCTTCATACCAGACCAAAATCAGCCTTCTGTGCGGGATTCAGCACTTCCTTCGGCAAAGGAATGGAGAGTGAGACCCAACTAGGGCAGTTGACCAGTTAATTGGTTCCAAATGAGTCGAAGTTGCCACGGGAAGTTGGTGGCTGAGTATTCGGTCATAAGCCCAAAGTAAGCCGCCCGCTGTGTTGCCTTCTAGGCTAAAGTTGCCGCGATTAAGAATGGGGGTGGATAGAGGGTTTATCTTGTATTATTTAGACTCTGAATTGCACTGTGGTGTGATCTCACTCACCCTGAATGGGTACAATTAAGTAGTCCGCTGCACATAGTACAAATCATCACTATGTGGCGGCTGCCTTGGTGTGCTGGTAGCGTGCTCCACATCCCACATCGAAGGTCCTGGATTCGATTCCGGGGCAAATCAACATCAAAAATTTAGAAACAAGTTTATTCAATTAGAAAAAAGTTTTTCTAAGCGGGTTCGTCCTTCCACAGGGACTTGACGAACACTCCGAATGTATTTCTGCCATGAAAAGTTTCTAAGTGAAAACCCATCTGCCTTGAAGATGCCGTTCGGAGTCGTCGTCAAACATGTAGGTACCGTTCCACCAATTTTTGTAGGAAAAATTAAAAGGAGTACGACGCAAATTGGAAGAGAAGCTCGATCTAAATTTTTTTTTATTTATTTACTTTTTATGTGAAAGCAGTTCTTCCTAGGTATACTCTTGAGGATCTGTCAACGATCGAGATCAGTCATATTCAAAACTACATCAACGCTACTCAGCGAGTCGTAAGTAATTTTAATTTACGCTATCGTTATTTTATGTGACATCACAATGGACCTTTATGTAGACAAAGTAACATAAAAATAAAATACAAAGCTCGATATACTACCGAAGATATTTAGGCCGAGCTTCCTTTCCAATTAGCATTATGCTAGTTTATAAATTTCTTCAATTGGCGGTGTGGGACCTAAATGTTTTATGCATACTGCGAATGGCATCTGCAAGCAGATAATTTTTCGATAAGAAATTTTGATGGCAGAAATATACTCCAAGTGTTGGCCAAACCACTGCTGAGGGTCGACCCCAAGTAGAAAATTTGTTTCTAATTGAAAAAACTGTTTTCTTGCAAAGGTTTTGATGTTGCTTTTCCCGGACCTTGAACCCATGGTCTTCGGTATGGCAGGTGCAACACGCTACCAGCACACCATATATAACCTAGTAATGGGCAAACTTTCATATTCAAGTATTAGTAAGTATCGCTGGTGCTTCTAGCGTTGGCCCTGAGTTTAAATCAGAGGCATGTGAACATAGAAAAAATATGAGATATTCTCGCCGAGTAGTTGTTGCATTTGTGGTCGGATTGCTCCACACTCACTTTTGTTGCCATCGGGCATTGGGCAGTTCTGTTCCCTGTTCCATCGGTTAAGTGACCGAAGGAAGAAGATTTCACAATTGTATTTCTGTAAGTTTTCTACAAGCCACGGTTTTATCTTGTCTTTTCGGTTCACAGCATACATTTATATTTGCTTTTTATACACCGGAGATATCGCGAATATTCCATCATATCCAATAAAGGGTAACAAAAAAATGCTAGCCGTGTTATTCTCCTCAAGTTAAGAAAGCAGACTAGGCCTTCGCGTTACCTAATCACAGTCATTGAGAATACCCACATGATGTCGGTACCGCCGTCTATTCAAGGAAAGCTGATAACTTTCTAATGATAACATCACGAGCCCACCTAATTCCGCAAAAGTTTCCTAGCTGAACAAAGTAGCTTTCGGCTGTGTTAAGTCTTTTCCGGCGTTCCTATGGAGAGTATCTTTTTTCCAAGGCATTTTTAAGGGCTCGCTTGCTGCGGTACGTAGTGAGTAAGAAATAAATTCCCAGTGCTATGTTAGGTTGTCGGGTCGGAGCAGAGCAGAGCAATTATCAGCTTCTATTTTTTGAGCAGTTTCACGTGGGTTAACTTTCATCAGATTACTGTGGGCTGGTATGCATAGCCTATAGCAGCTACAAAATAATTGTACGAATAGATATTAAGACCTCGTAAAGTTTGCAAATCTTAGATGCTGGTATTATTCCTGCCGTCGATCACGACGTAGTAGGTTTAGCTTAGAGATCTCCGAACAGGAGACATCTTAAAAAAATAAATACAAGGCGCGATAACCTCCTCCGATGAGATTTTAGGCCGAGATTTTCTTCCAATTTGCTTCGAGCTCCTTTCAGTATTAACTACAAATTGACGGGACCTACATGTTTGAATGTCGACTCCGAACCGTATCTGCAATGCAGATGAGTTTTTACTGAGAAGCTTTTCATGGCAGAAATATACTCGGAGTGTTTGCCAAATCACTGCCGAGGGGCGACCCCGCTTAGAAAAACTTTTTTCTAATTGAAAAAGCCTGTTTCTTAGTCTTTGGAGTTGGTTTGCCCAGGACTCGAACCCAGCATTTTTGGTGTGGTAAGCGGAGGACGCACCACCACAACACGGCGGGCCGCCAGAATCGGTGTATCTTTTTTACTGAACCTCAACCAGTTGGAAGATGTGATATCGTGGACGCTGAATTTTTCGACTGTAGGATCAAAGGCTGCTTAACTGCTTAAAACCGCCCAACGTGATTTTGACGTCATGGCGGACGCAGTCATTGTATGTCATATCTGTAGGCGCAAATCAATATTATACTAAACAAGTAAGGAAGGTTAAGTTCGGGTGTAACCGAACATTACATACTCAGTTGAGAGCTATGGTGACAACATAAGGGAAAATAACCATGTAGGAAAATGAACCGAGGGAAACCCTGGAATGTGTTTGTATGACATGCGTATCAAATGAAAGGCATTAAAGAGTATTTTAAGAGGAAGTGGGCCATAGATCTATAGATGGACGCCATTTAGGGATATCGCCATAAAGGTGGACCAGGCCTGACTCGAGAATTTGTTTGTACGATATGGGTATCAAATGAAATGTGTTAATGATAATTTAAAAGGGAGTTGGGCCTTAGTTCTATAGGTGGACGCCTTTTCGAGATATCGCCATAAAGATGGACCAGGGGTGACTCTAGAATTTGTTTGTAGGATATGAGTATCAAATGAAAGGTGTTAATGAGTATTTTAAGAGGGCGTGGGCCTTAGTTCTATATGTGGACGCCTTTTCGAGATATCGCCATAACGTGGACCAGGGGTGACTCTAGAATTTGTTTGTACTATATGGGTATCAAATGAAAGGTGTTAATGAGTATTTTAAAAGGGAGTGGGCCTAAGTTCTATAGGTGGACGCATTTCGGAATATCGTTATAAAAGTGGACCTGGGTGACTCTAGAATGCGTTTGTACAATATGGGTGTCAAACGAAAAGTGTTAATAAGTGTTTTAAAAGGGAGTGGGCCTTTGTTCTATGGGTGGACGCCTTTTCGGAGATATCGCCATAAACGTGGACCAGGGGTGACTCTAGAATTTGTTTGTACGATATGGGTATCAAATGAAAGGTGTTAATGAGTATTTTAAAAGGGTGTGGGCCTTAGTTCTATAGGTGGACGCCTTTTCGAGATATCGCCATAAAGGTGGACCAGGGGTGACTCTAGAATTTGTTTGTACGATATGGGTATCAAATGAAAGGTGTTAATGAGTATTTTAAAAGGGAGTGGGCCTTAGTTCTATAGGTGGACGCCTTTTCGAGATATCGCCATAAAGGTGGACCAGGGGTGACTCTAGAATTTGTTTGTACGATATGGGTATCAAATGAAAGGTGTTAATGAGTATTTTAAAAGGGCGTGGGCCTTAGTTCTATAGGTGGACGCCTTTTCGAGATATCGCCATAAAGGTGGACCAGGGGTGACTCTAGAATTTGTTTTGTACGATATGGGTATCAAATGAAGGTGTTAATGAGTATTTTAAAAGGGAGTGGGCCTTAGTTCTATAGGTGGATGCCTTTTCGAGATATCGCCATAAAGGTGGACCAGGGGTGACTCTAGAATTTGTTTTGTACGATATGGGTATCAAATGAAAGGTGTTAATGAGTATTTTAAAAGGAGTGGGCCTTAGTTCTATAGGTGGACGCCTTTTCGAGATATCGCCATAAAGGTGGACCAGGGGTGACTCTAGAATTTGTTTGTACGATATGGGTATCAAATGAAAGGTGTTAATGAGTATTTTAAAAGGAGTGGGCCTTAGTTCTATAGGTGGACGCCTTTTCGAGATATCGCCATAAAGGTGGACCAGGGGTGACTCTAGAATTTGTTTGTACGATATGGTATCAAATGAAAGGTGTTAATGAGTATTTTAAAAGGGAGTGGGCCTTAGTTCTATAGGTGGACGCCTTTTCGAGATATCGCCATAAAGGTGGACCAGGGGTGACTCTAGAATTTTGTTTGTACGATATGGGTATCAAATGAAAGGTGCTAATGAGTATTTTAAAAGGGTGTGGGCCTTAGTTCTATAGGTGGACGCCTTTTCGAGATATCGCCATAAAGGTGGACCAGGGGTGACTCTAGAATTTGTTTGTGTACGATATGGGTATCAAATGAAAGGTGTTAATGAGTATTTTAAAAGGGTGTGGGCCTTAGTTCTATAGGTGGACGCCTTTTCGAGATATCGCCATAAAGGTGGACCAGGGGTGACTCTAGAATTTGTTTGTACGATATGGGTATCAAATGAAAGGTGTTAATGAGTATTTTAAAAGGGCGTGGGCCTTAGTTCTATAGGTGGACGCCTTTTCGAGATATCGCCATAAAGGTGGACCAGGGGTGACTCTAGAATTTGTTTGTACGATATGGGTATCAAATGAAAGGTGTTAATGAGTATTTTAAAAGGGAGTGGGCCTTAGTTCTATAGGTGGACGCCTTTTCGAGATATCGCCATAAAGGTGGACCAGGGTGACTCTAGAATTTGTTTGTACGATATGGGTATCAAATGAAAGGTGTTAATGAGTATTTTAAAAGGGTGTGGGCCTTAGTTCTATAGGTGGACGCCTTTTCGAGATATCGCCATAAAGGTGGACCAGGGGTGACTCTAGAATTTGTTTGTACGATATGGGTATCAAATGAAAGGTGTTAATGAGTATTTTAAAAGGGCGTGGGCCTTAGTTCTATAGGTGGACGCCTTTTCGAGATATCGACATAAAGGTGGACCAGGGGTGACTCTAGAATTTGTTTGTACGATATGGGTATCAAATGAAAGGTGTTAATGAGTATTTTAAAAGGGAGTGGGCCTAAGTTCTATAGGTGGACGCCTTTTCGAGATATCGCCATAAAGGTGGACCAGGGGTGACTCTAGAATTTTTGTGTACGATATGGGTATCAAATGAAAGGTGTTAATGAGTATTTTAAAAGAGCGTGGGCCTTAGTTCTATAGATGTGACGCCTTTTCGAGATATCGCCATAAAGTGGACCAGGGGTGACTCTAGAATTTGTTTGTACGATATGGGTATCAAATGAAAGGTGTTAATGAGTATTTTAAAAGGGCGTGGGCCTTAGTTCTATAGGTGGACGCCTTTTCGAGATATCGCCATAAAGGTGGACCAGGGGTGACTCTAGAATTTTTTTGTACGATATGGGTATCAAATGAAAGGTGTTAATGAGTATTTTAAAAGGGCGTGGGCCTTAGTTCTATAGGTGGACGCCTTTTCGAGATATCGCCATAAAGGTGGACCAGGGGTGACTCTAGAATTTGTTTGTACGATATGGGTATCAAATGAAAGGTGTTAATGAGTATTTTAAAAGGGCGTGGGCCTTAGTTCTATAGGTGGACGCCTTTTCGAGATATCGCCATAAAGGTGGACCAGGGGTGACTCTAGAATTTGTTTGTACGATATGGGTATCAAATGAAAGGTGTTAATGAGTATTTTAAAAGGGTGTGGGCCTTAGTTCTATAGGTGGACGCCTTTTCGAGATATCGCCATAAAGGTGGACCAGGGGTGACTCTAGAATTTGTTTTGTACGATATGGGTATCAAATGAAAGGTGTTAATGAGTATTTTAAAAGGGCGTGGGCCTTAGTTCTATAGGTGGACGCCTTTTCGAGATATCGCCATAAAGGTGGACCAGGGGTGACTCTAGAATTTGTTTGTACGATATGGGTATCAAATGAAAGGTGTTAATGAGTATTTTAAAAGGGCGTGGGCCTTAGTTCTATAGGTGGACGCCTTTTCGAGATATCGCCATAAAGTGGACCAGGGGTGACTCTAGAATGTGTTTGTACGATATGGGTATCAAATTAAAGGTATTAATGAGGGTTTTAAAAGGGAGTGGCCCTTAGTTATATATGTGAAGGCGTTTTCGAGATATCGACCAAAATGTGGACCAGGGTGATCCAGAACATCATCTGTCGGGTACCGCTAATTTATTTATATATGTAATACCACGTACAGTATTCCTTCCAAGATTCCAAGGGCTTTTGATTTCGCCCTGCAAAACTTTTTCATTTTCTTCTACTTAATATGGTAGGTGTCACACCCATTTTACCAAGTTTTTTTCTAAAGTTATATTTTGCGTCAATAGACCAATACAATTACCATGTTTCATTCCTTTTTTCGTATTTGGTATATAATTATGGCATTTTTTTCATTTTTCGTAATTTTCGATATCGAAAAAGTGGGCGTGGTTATAGTCGGGTTTCGGCCATTTGTTACACCAATACAAAGTGAGTTCAGATAAGTACGTGAACTGAGTTTAGTAAAGATATATCGATTTTTGCTCAAGTTATCGTGTTAAAGGCCGAGCGGAAGGACAAACGGTCCACTGTGTATAAAAACTGGGCGTGGCTTCAACCGATTTCGCCCTTTTTCACAGAAAACAGTTATCGTCCTAGGAGCTAAGCCTCTACCAAATTTCACAAGGATTGGTTAATTTTTGTTCGACTTATGGCATTAAAAGCATCCTAGACAAATTAAATTAAAAAGTGCGGATCCACGCCCATTTTGAAATTTTCTTTTATTTTTGTATTTTGTTGCACCATATCATTACTGGAGTTGAATGTTGGCATAATTTACTTATATGCTGTAAAGATATTAACTTTTCTTTTAAAATTTGAATTTAAAAAAATTTTTTTTTAAAAAGTGGGCGTGGTCGTTCTCCGATTTTGCTAATTTTTATCAAGCAGACATAAAGTAATAAGAGTAACGTTCCTGCCAAATTTCATCATGATATCTTCAACGACTGCCAAATTACAGCTTGCAAAACTTCTAAATTAACTTCATTTAAAAGTGGGCGGTGCCACGCCCATTGTCCAAAATTTTACTAGTTTTCTATTCTGCGTCATAAGCTCAACTCACCTACCAAGTTTCATCGCTTAATGCGTATTTGGTAATGAATTATCGCACTTTTTCGATTTTCGAAATTTTTGATATCGAAAAAGTAGGCGTGGTTATTGTCCGATATCGTTCATTTTAAATAGCGATCTGAGATGATTGCCCAGGAACCTACATACCAAATTTTATCAAGATACCTCAAAATTTACTCAAGTTATCGTGTTAACCGACAGACGGACGGACGGACATGGCAAAATCGAATTTTTTTTCGATACTGATGATTTTGATATATGGAAGTCTATATCTATCTCGATTCCTTTATACCTGTACAACCAACCGTTATGCAATCAAAGTTAATATACTCTGTGAGCTCTGCTCAACTGAGCATAAAAACCTTCTGCGTGTTGCGGATCCCCGAGACACTCGTTCCTCGCCGTAATTAACGTTACTTTGTGGCGAAGTCAATTTCCATCACAAAACCAACACCGTAGCTCCGCTTTCCCTCAAATTATAATACTTGTAACGTTTGCCATAGTCGTCATTGGAAAAAGGAGATCTTACCCAGCGCTTATTATTGAGCTTTCCATTGGTAGGGTTTTGTAGTAGCCTCTTACGAAGGCAAACCATACCGCGGTTCTATTCTGAGTCCCTTACCCCTCCCTATCCCGGCTTCAGTTTCAAAAACGCTCTATCTAAGAAAACTTTTGAAGAACGCCGAATTTCAGAATTTATTTCAAAAACGCGCAATCTCAAACTTTTTTTCAAAAAACCCACTATCTCAGCTTAAATTCAATACATTTTGACATTGACTGAGGCGTTTAGGAAAAAATTCCGAGATAGGGCGAGCTTCAAGCGAATTCTACGTAAGGGCGTTTTTGAAACAAATTGCAAAATAGGATGTTTTTGGAAAATATTTTCAGATAGGGAGTTTTTCGAACTGATAGCTGAGATAGGGTGATATTCCGCTCAATTTTTACTCAACCCATCACCACCATGTAGTGAAACACGCAAAGATTTTATTTTATTAATTTTATATTTTATTATTTTCATAACCTTTATGTCCGTTATGCCACCACTTGCACATTTTTGAACTCAGCTGATTATTTTTCTTCTACATATTTCATCCCAGTTAATTACTTAACGCCTAGCTGCTACATAAGATTTCTTTATGGTGCGTTTACATTTGCCTTTAACTTGTCAGTGAGTAAAATTTCTCTCGCAATAAATTTTCTGTTATTTTTCTTTTTCTTTTCTTATTTATATAAATTGGGGTCGTTATGTATGTGTGTGATTATTTCGTCTTAAATTTTAAAATTATGTTGTCGATTGTTGTTATTTAATTATTTTCATTCATAATCTTCTAATTTTATCACGTAAAATCTATACTTATGTTTCTGTGTTGCCAGATTAATATTTTTTTTGCTGGTTTTAGTGCCATGTATTGGAGTTATGTTAGTGTGTATTATCGTATAACTATTACTAAGATAATATTTTCGATTTCTAGGCAACATACATTTTACTGTTATTTATTGTATTTTTTTTTAGGAATTTCAACTTTATTTCTTTGTTTATTTTCTTCTTTTCTTGTAGCACACGGTCCAATTTTTCTATAGGTTACAACAAAAGGACGTGGATGTTGTTTGGAAATTTTGAAACCAAAATTTCTATAAAACATTGTTTGTCCACCGTATTTACTTTTGGATTTTTTTTTATTTCGCTCGAAATAACAATTTATGTTTTTAGATGTTTTTCTTTTTGCTTATAAAATTTTATAAATAAAATTTGCGTATGAACGGACTCATTCAGTCGATGTGAGGTCCTCATGGACCGGCAAGTTCAACCTAACCTAACCTGGCGTATGTAAACGCAGTCTAAGATTTTGTGCCAAACGGTAGTAGAGTACCTTTAATTGCAGTTTTTTACTTTGAATTTGTATATTGAATACATATAATGTGGCGAATATTAGCAGTTTCGATACATCACTTTGTCGCAAGTAAATAAATGCTGCACAACCACAACAAAAAAAGTTACGTACCCATGTATACGACAGCTAAGAGCGTATACGACATTACTCACACATATACAGAGTAACAAAAAGCACAAATGACATCGCTCTCACATTTACATAGAAAACGACTGCGAATATGAGATGCAGCAGATGAGAGCGCAAATCAGCAACTAATCGAGAAGGCTGTTCGCGAAAAGTCTAGACCCTGGCAGAAATAGGCGAACGAGGCGAACGAGGCGATGTTGAATCATTTTGATTTTAACACCTTATATATGTGAAGTACGCGAATACATTGTGAAGTTCCACTACCAGAGTGGTGCTGTAAATAAGGGGCATTTTATATACAAAAGATTTTAGTGTATTTATTTGCCAAGAGCTAAATGTAAGCCGCAAGTTTAAGTTGGCTGATCACTGCAGTGTATTCCAAGCGGAAGTTGCTGCGATTAAGGATGCGGTGGATGAAATGCTATCCAGCGCTACTACGGTTAGGGAATTTAACATCTTTTCTGATAGCCAAGCGGCTATAAAGGCCTTGAGCTCAACTACGGTGCGATAGAGGGTGGTCTGGGAGTGCCTGACCTCACTTGCGATTGCATCGAATTATTTTACAATTAACGGGTAACTGTCAAACGGATCGCTTAGCCGAATCGGTACAACTGAACCGGATGAAGATGGCTGTAGGGATTTCGGGATTCCGCTAGCCTCCTGTGGATTGTCTTCCATAGCTTGGCCTCGAGTCAGCTCAGCAAACGTTGGTCGAACACTGCGCCTAGCAGGGTAGCAAGATCTTTCTGGCCGAAAGTGGATGGCAGGAGGTCTGCTGAAATAATTGGGTTCACTAAGACTCACCTATCAATGGTCATTGGGGTTTTTTTTGGGTATCCATGCGGTACGTCTCAATATATTGGAAAACTCCATCCTGCTGCAGCTGTATGGAGGATGATGAGGTAGAATCACCAAATCACTTTATGCTTGATGCCCAGCTTTTGCCAGAACTAGGCGAAAGTATTTCGGTCGTGACTCACTTGGATCTCCCAAGGAGCTATATAAGGTGAGATCGGGATCATTCAGAACTTTATCGTTGCTTCCCAACGATTCTCTAAGTAGTTATATCTACGTCACCGGTAGTTTAGTTTATTATATGTGGTATCACAACGGACCGTCATGTTGTCCAAGTGAGCTTCCCCTATCAGGGAAGCTACCACCCAACCAAACCTAACGGTCATGATGAAATGAGTTTTCAGATGTTCTCACCCCGTTGTCGTTTTCCTTAACATTAGATAAGGCGGATATGGAAGTGGAAGTGTTGGAGAGAAAAGTTTTTGGAAAGATTTACGGACCTCTACGCTTTGGCGACAGTGAGTACGGAAGAAGATTAAATGATGAGCGGTTAGGCCATGTTATGTGAATGAAAGATGACGCTCCGGCTAAGATAGTATTTTTTATCGAAAACCGTCTATAGAAGCAGAGGAAGAGGCGATTCCCACTGCGACAGGAGGACCAGGTGGAAAACATTTAAAATTCCTTGGTGTCACCAATTGGCGCCAGTTAGCGCAACAAAGAAGCGACTGGCCCGCCTGGTTGGACGGCCGTAACCGTTTTAAACGGTTCGGCGCTAATTAAGTAAGTACTATCATACATAGCTGCCTTGAATTCTACTACGGTCGGAGTAGGTTTTGCTATACGTTTAGTAAAATAATACATTATCTTAGCCGGCTACCAGAATTTGTTAAATAAAAAGTTTAACGTAACTGTATATTCTCCAACGGAATATAGAATATAGAAAAAAAAATACTTTCAGGAAATGTTTACGAAAAATTTAGGAAGCAAAATGTATTAGTACCATGGTAAAAAAAGAAGGTAGTTTCACTCAAAATTTTTTGACGTATTTGGGGATTTTTGAAGTTTTATGTTTGTTGTTTTTCTAGAAGCGTTGCCATACCG